>JAPFFP010042290.1:0-14262 GCA_026153255.1 Solanum medicagineum | reverse complement strand
GCCATATAAAATACAAAAAAATAAAAAATAAAAAATACAAAATACATATTTGGTACTTATCTTTCAATAAAAATACATAAGATACAAAATACAAATTTTGATGCAAAAAATATTGTCTAACTATTTAGGAGATCTATAAATATATGTTGCGACCCAAGTTATGCCTTAAGTGTGACAAGTCGATTAGGATTTTCGAAAAAACTCTAACCAAGCCTCTTTGTTATCAAGCATACATAAGGTAAAATAAATAAGGCAACAATAATGCGGAAGAACTCATAAGGAACTACGAAGCATAGTATAGCAAGGAATGAAAAAAGACATCACAGACTCCATACACTCCAACATGCCTTTACTGACTATTACTGTTACACCTAATAAAATTACTAAAATACTCTTAGATGAGAGAACGATTACGTAACACATATTTCCAAGCTTTTTCAAAAAATTCAAAATCGGAATCGTGATTAGCACGAGATATTATTTGAGAAAGTGGTCTTGGTTGAAATTTAGAGCAATCGGATCGAAAGATAATGTTTTGGAGCAAAAGCGCAATTCCAGAAGAGTACACGACAGGTCCGCGTCGCAGACATGTCGCGGATTTGCACTAAATGGCGATTCCAATATTTTCTATGAGATTAGAAAACCGATCAATATTTTTTTGATGAAAATTGTACTTGGAAGGAGTAAGTCCACGATGCGACCTTGGCTCACCGTACTACAAATTTTTTATTTTTTTGAGGGGCACTCCAGAATTTTCTCCACCCTTCATAAACTTAACCCATGACCTATAAAGGTCATTTTTGACTTAAAAAGGATTTTTAAATCCATTCGTAAGCTTTCTATGCAATTCTAACAAAAGTTAGAGCTGAGGAGAGGAGGAGAAGAGCTAGGGATTCAAGCAATTAGAGCACAAACCCTTGCTAATTGATCATCAAACTTCATCCCAGGTATGTAAGGCTACCTAAAGCGTTGGGTTGAGTTTGTCAACGCACCCTTTCATCCTCATGATCGAATTAGAGTACAAGAATTGAGTAGAGAAGTCTCATAATCTTAACCTTCAAGTTAATAGGAATGTGCATTGATCGGTTCGGTTCAATTTTATGTATTATTGGTTTGGTGTATCGGTTTTCAGTTTTTAGATACGCTAAACCAATAACAAACCAATGAGACACTTTTTATCGATTTTTGGTTTATTGATTTTTTATCTTTAACGATTCATTTTTCAGTTTACCCAATAAGAAAATACTCATAAAATAATTATATGACTTCTCTAGTAATTTGATGCAACATGATGAGATACAATTAAACGAAATAATCAATTGAGCACCTAAACTTAATAATATACAATTTTGACCTCATATTCTAATTTACTTTCCAATAGAAGGGTTATACATTGGAAACCAAGCAAATACATGACTTATGAGAATCAATTTAGTATCAATTAATATTAAATAATTAATATGTAATATTTATGAAGGAATAAAATAGTAAATTATTATAGTCTCAATGGGTTATTAGTTTACCCAATAACCTAATACTAGTAACCGAAATCAAATCGATAATCGGATAATTCATTTTGTTAAACCATTAAAATCTGTTAACCCAAAAACCCGATAATAATAAACCAATAACATTTTTTCGATTTGGTTTAGCAGTCAGTTCGATTTTTGCATGCTCTATGAGTTATTCTTATTAGTTGTTGAGTTTTCATGCATATTTATGAATGGACTAATAAGTTGTATGCTGGTTAAATGAAGTTGGAGCAGTAAATTATGTGTGACATTTATGAAATCTACATGGCATCATCTTATCTACTCCTTGTTGCATAGATTGAGTTGAGATCACGACTTTGAGTGTTTGAGTTGAGAAACTTGAGCATGAGGAGCATATTACTTGTCTATACATATGTAATGGGCATCTTACGTGTTTTATGTGCTGAGCATGAGTGGTTGAAGTTTGAATGATCATATGAGTTAGAGTCTTACATGATTTGATGAGTTCTCGTAGCATACATGATTGGTGGTCTTGATTGTTGATTTGTTGAGCGATTGGATTGAGCTTGATTGAAGTAAGTCTAAAGAGCTGATTGGGTTGATTGAATTGAGCATATTTTAGCCTTGGAGGAGTATTAAGCACCGATATGGGTACAAGTTGGTAGCGACACCAACCCATAAACTACGGTGCTAGCATATGATAGTTATGTCATTAATTTGGGTCATGTCCCATAAAGATGGACATTTTTGTTGGATCCAAGAGAGTTGATCGTCCATTACCTTGACAAGTTTTGGATGGGCATGGCAACAACGTTGCCTTCATTGTACATGAAACGCCCCAGAAAGTGCCCGAAAGTGTGCCTCGGAAATGCCCATATTCGTAATTTTCATATAACTCAAAATTCGTGCGTGATATCAAAAGTTCGACTTCATATTCTTGTTAAGGGGGAAAAATTAAGTGGGGAATGGATATAACCCGAATTTTAGAAGACCCGTAGCAAAAAAGAGAATTTCATAAAAAATTCATTTCCAGAGAGGGTGCGCATTTGCTCCGTGATGTGGAGCCTTCACTGAGATGTGTATTTTGCTGCCAATTTTTCTGTTTCAGTCGAAGGCTTTGGGGACTTGGGCCTAGGCCTTCCCATGCGTAAAAACACTTATACTTAGTCATTTTTCAATCCCATATCATTCAAACATCCCCCAAAGCCCTCTCAAACACTTAGCCAAATATTTTACTCAAATTCAAGCGTCCCAAAGTCAATCCAGATCTCAAGAAATTCATTCAAGTTTCAAGTACTCATTCAAATCATCTTCAAGGAAGTCCCCAAAGTTGAGGTATGGGGGTTTCAACCATTGGGTCCTTTCACCCATGGTGCCCAACCTTCCTTATTATACAAATTACATGTTTTATTGATTATAAACTACGTTGGAGTTTTATGAAATGTGGATTGTTTAAGCATGTTTTGAGCTATGAATATATGTTTGATGATAAGATTTGATGAAGGGTTTTAATGTATCTTGCATGAGGGTGTTACCAAGTGTTGGTGATTTGACTTCCATTAAGTTTTCTCACATGATTTCACTCTTGAATTGCATGATTTTGAACTAGCATTACACACCCGCCAAGTGTCTGATAAAATGTCCGATTTAGGGTTCTTGAGTTATTGATGATTTATTGCATGACCTATCATTTGAATGACTTTCTGATGATAAAAGGAAGGTATATATGTGTTGGTTTCATGAAAAGTATCTATAGTGTTACAAGTGACCACAC
The DNA here is from genome assembly GCA_026153255.1 of Solanum medicagineum. NCBI lineage: Eukaryota > Viridiplantae > Streptophyta > Magnoliopsida > Solanales > Solanaceae > Solanum > Solanum medicagineum. The sequence goes on along the minus strand of JAPFFP010042290.1, from coordinate 10,995 downwards.
CTTGTTGATGGGGAGCTATGCCTTAATCACTATAGATGGTACAGTGTGACAACCATCAACCATATTGAGGGGTTGATACCTCAATCACCATGGATGGTACGGTGTGACAACTATCAACCAATTGAGGGGTTGATACCTCTATCACCATAGATGGTAGGGTGTGACAACCATCAATTAATTGAGGGGTTGATATCTCAATTGCCTCTCCAAATGGGTGGTAGGCCTTAGATTCTATAACGATGGTCTCTTACTACAGACGTAATATGTTCTATATAAGTATGTTTACTTCAAGTATCATTCATGCATGCCATATCATTATATGCTCATCCATTGCCTAATTATGCATTTTACTATGTTGCTTATGTGTTGTGGCATTGAATCCTATATACTTAGTACAATCAAATGTACTAAGGCATACTCTATGCCTACATGATGTTATCATGTAGGGATCCGAGCTCCACTTGATCATCCTCCTCCTCTACATGGCTAGTACTATTTCTTGAAGCAAGCTTTGTGAGTCCTCAACTCTGAGGACAATAGCTATTGATCCTATGTTATGTAAAGACTCTTTTCTTTGTTTAGATGCTTGTGACTATGAGGGTGAGCCCGGAAAGTTGTCTTGGCCCTCGCCCAATCTATGTTAGAGGTGTTGTTGGACAAGTTATTTATTTATGCTTTGAGCTTTGACTCCTTTAATCATTTATGCTATGAAAGACTTCTCTTAGTCCCTTTACCCTTATTTCTATTCTCTTACTGTTATTTAATTGCTTCTGTGGTAAAGGATCTGCGAATGATATGCTAAGAGACTTGTTTGGGGTCCCTTTGGGTCCCCATTGGCCGTGTCAGGTCTAGGCCCTAGGCTTGGGTCGTGACAAACTTAGTATCAGAGCACTAGGTTGTTAATGGTCCTCGACATCTAACACACCGCGTCGATTAGAGTCTTATTCATGATTGTGAAGTGCAACACAACTATGAGTAAGAGACTATGAGGCGTTTTAGGAAATGTTTCCCTTCTTTTTGATCCATGTTGTGCTATAGAAGTTAAGGTAAGACTTTCCCCTAACGAATGTTCTTTGCTATGCTAGATCATGCCTATCCCAAGAGGAAGAAGAACTTGTACACCCGAAGAACAACCGGCTCATGAAGAGTTTCGGGATGCTATTGCCATCCTAGCTCAAGCTATGACTAATCAAATCAACAAAGGGGCGCAAGCCCCTCATGCTCCTACTACGACATGTAGGGTAATGGATTCCATAAGGATGAACCAACCAGAATTTTATGGGTCTAAAGTGGATGAGAACCCTTAAGAATTCATTGATGAGGTGTAGAAAGTGTTGTCTATCATAGTCGTTAGATCGGAGGAGAATGTAGAGTTGGTGGCCTATCAAGTTAAAGGGGTGGCCCATGCAGAGTTGGTGGCCTATCAAGTTAAAGGGGTGGCCCAAATATGGTTTGCTCAATGGAAGAAGGAGAAGGGGAACAACAATGTGATCCTTTAGGAGGAGTTTAAGGTAGCATTGCTCTACCGGTTCTTCCCTCTTGAGCTAAGGGAGGAACAAATGATAGAGTTCATGAATTTAAAGAAAGGATCTATGGGTGTGAGGGAGTGTACCCTCAAGTTCAACCAACTCTCCAAATATGCTCCACAATTGGTTGCTGGCCCAAGGTCTAGAATGAACAAGTTTGTGATCAGTGTGTCCACTTGGCAAATGAAGAATGTTGTGCCGCCATGTTGATTGATGATATGGAGTTGTCCCACCTCATAACTTATGCCGAACAATTGGAAGGGGAAAATTTGAGAAAGAGAAGGGGTAATGAGACTAAGAGGTCCCGTTTTGAAGGAAGGTTCCAAGGTCCCAAAGGTGGCCGGTTTCATCAAGGCCAAGGGCCGTCAAATGCTCCTAATAGAAGGTTTGCTAATGACAGCCCAAGGGTCCAAGGTGGTGTTGGTATGCCGCCTAATCCTATGTGCCCAAGATGTGGTAGGGGCCATAACGGCCAATGTTTGAGGGACACTAATGCATGCTATAGTGGTGGAGAAGTGGGTCACAAGAAGATTGACTGCCCTTGTAATCAAAACAAGGATAGAGATGGTCATCCAAAAGGCTGGGGTACAAATGCGATTCCTTTGAGAAGGGGAGGTAGACAAGGTGGTGCCTCACGACATAATCGGTTCTATGCTTTTCAAGGGAGGCAAGGGGTAGATGAGGTGCCTGATGTTGTCACCAGCATGTTAAAAGCATTTGGTTTGATGTGTATGCATTGATAGACCTAGGTGCCACTCTTTCTTTTTTTACCGCCTTTGTTGCCAAAAAGTTTCTTGTTGAACCCAAATTATTGTGTGAGCCATGAAGTGTCTACTCCCGTTGGTGCATCCATTGTTCCTAGAAGGGTCTATAGAAATTGTCCCATTTTCATTTTGCATACAATATTGCCTTGTGATTTTGTTGAGTTGGATATGGTGGATTTTTGATGTCATTCTTGGGATGGATTGGTTGCATGCATATTATGCCTCTATTGATTGTAGAACTCGTAGGGTCAAATTCCGATTCCCTAATGAACCCATCCTTGAGTGGGAGAGTCTTGATGTGGTGGTCAAGGTTAGATTCATTTCTTGCATTAAAGCTCAAAAGTTGATTTCTAAGGGGTGTCTCTATCATCTTGTGAGGGTTAGGTACGTTGAGTCCAGAGTCCCTCCTATAGAGTTGGTTCCGGTGGTTAATGAGTTCCTAGATGTCTTCCTCTCCCAAAAGGGAAATAAATTTTGGCATATACCTCCTTCTAGATACTGAACCCACTTCTATCATCCCTTACCGTATGGCCCAAGCAGAGTTAAAGGAATTGAAAGAGAAATTGAGGGATTTGTTGGAGAAGGGTCTTATTAGGCCTAGCTAATCACCTTGGAGTGCACTAGTGTTGTTTGTGAAGAAGAAAGATGGTTCTCTTAGAATGTGCATTGACTATTGACAACTTAATAGAGTCACCATCAAGAATAAGTACCCTCTACCAAGGATTAATGATCTTTTTTGACCAACTTCAAGGGGCTAGTCACTTCTCTAAGATTGATCTTCGATCCGGGTATCGCCAAATGAATGTGTGGGAGTGTGACATTCCCAAGACGGCCTTCTGGACTAGGTATGGGCACTATGAATTAGTGGTTATGTCTTTTGGATTGACCAATACACAGGCTATCTTCATGGATCTTATGAATAGCGTCTTAAAACCCTACCTTGATTTGTTTCTGGTTGTATTTATTGATGATATCTTGATTTATTCCCATAGTGAGAAGGAGTATGTGGATCACTTGAGAGTGGCGTTACAAATCTTAAAGAAGGAGAAGTTGTATGCCAAATATGAGAAATGTGAGTTTTGGTTGAAAGAGGTTGCCTTTCTAGGTCATGTGGTGTCGGGGGATGGTATTAAGATGGATCCTAAAAAGACGGAAGTGATTAGAAATTGGCCTACACTTTTGACTCCATTGGATATTTGAAGCTTCTTGGGCTTAGCGGGTTACTATCGGAGGTTTGTGAGTAGGTTATCTTCTTTTGCTTCTCCTATGACTAAGTTGACTCAAAAGAAGGCTAAATTTGTGTGGACTGATGAGTGTGAAAAGAGTTTTCAAACTTTGAAAGATAAGCTTGTCTCCGCTCCTATCGTGTCTCTACCGGAAGGGTTAAAAGGATTTGTTATGTATCGTGATGCCTCACGAATTGGTTTGGGTTGTGTTTTGATGCAAAATGGTAAGGTAATAGCTTATGACTCTAGACAACTTAAGGTGCATGAAAAGAATTATCCTACTCATGATCTTGAGTTTGCCGCCGTGGTTTTACTTTGAAAATTTAGTGTCATTACCTGTTGGGGTCCATGTTGATGTGTTTATCGATCATAAGAGTCTCCAATATGTGTTTACCTAAAAAGATCTCAACTTGAGACAACGAAGGTGGTTAGAGCTTCTTAGGAATTATGATTTGAGTGTGCATTATCACCCGGTAAGGCCAATATTATGGCCGATGCTTTGAGTAGGGTGTCTATGGGTAGCCTAGCTCTTGTTGATGATAGTGGTAAAAGGGTGGCTAGAGAGATTCATTGATTGGCTAGATTGGGAGTTAGGTTGGAGGGATTGAAAATGGTGGGGTTGTGGTTGTGATGGTTCTAAATGTTAATTGGTTGAGGAAGTGATGGCAAAGCAAGATCTTGACCCAGCCTTGCTAGAGTTGAAGGCCTTGGTGGGAGATGGTAAGGTAGAGGTTTTCTCCCAAAGGTGAGATGGTGCCCTTAAGTACCTAGTTAGATTGCATGTGCCTTGTGTTGATGACTTGAGAGAGAATATTCTTAATGAGGTTCATAATTCTTCCTATTCTATTCAACCTCATTCTACCAAGATGTATAGAGATTTGAGGGAAGTGGTTTGGTGGGGCGGCATGAAGAGAGATATTGCTAAGTTTGTATCCGGTTGCTATAATTGCCAACAAGTCAAAACCGAACATCAAAGGCTAGGTGGCCTAACCCAAGAGACAGAGGTTTCTACTTGGAAGTGGGAGGAAATTAACATGGATTTTGTGGTTGGGTTGCCTAAGAATAGAAAGTGTTTTGATTCTATTTGGGTTGTGGTTGATATAATGACAAAGTTAGCTCAGTTTCTATCAGTTAAGACTACTTATGGTGTCGAAGATTATGCTAAGTTGTACATTCATGAATTGGTTAGATTGCATGGGGTGCCCTTGTCTATCATATCAGATCGTGGTGCGCAATTCACTGCTCACTTTTGGAGCTCCTTCCAAAGAGGCCTTGGTACGAAGGTAAAGCTTAATATGACCTTTCACCCTCAAACGGATGGCCAAGCCGAAAGAACTATCCAAACTCTTGAGGATATGCTTAGAGCTTGTGTATTGGAGTTTAAGGATAGTCGGGATGATCATCTTGAACTCACTGAGTTTGCTTACGACAATAGCTATCATTCTAGCATTGGTATGACTCTTTTTGAGGCTCTCTATGGTAGATGTTATAGGTCGCCGGTTAGATTGTTTGAGGTAGGGGAGATGGCTTTGTTGGGTACAGATCTGGTTATGGAGGCCATGGAGAAGGTATTGTTGATAAGAGAAAGATTAAAAATAGCCTAAAGTCGTCAAAAGTCCTATGCTGATGTCATTAGAAGGGATCTTGAATTTGAGGTTGGTGATTGGGTCTATTTGAAGGTCTTACCCATGAAGGGTGTGGTTTGTTTTGGTAACAAGGGTAAATTAAGTCCTAGATTTGTTGGTCCTTTTAGAGTGTTGAGGAGGATTGGTGAGGTGGCCTATGAGCTGGAGTTGGCCAATGATATGAATATAGTTGATCCGGTCTTTCATGTGTCTATGTTGAGGAAATGTGTGGCTGAACCAAGTGCCATTGTCTCTCTTGATGTTGTGGGTGTCGTTGAAGACAATTTGACTTATGAAGAGTTCCAGTAGAAATTTTTGATAGACAAGTGAAGAGGTTGAGGAACAAGGATGTTGCTTCTATCAAGGTCCTTTGGAGAAACCAACGAGTTGAGAGTGCTACATGGGAAGCCAAGATGGACATGCAAAAGCGATATCCCTATCTCTTCCATTCTACTTAATCCTAAGGTACTAATTCGAGTCCCCTATGTGGTTTCAAGTCTTATGTATCTGTCTTTATGCTATTTGCATGCGTTCATGTTTATGTTGACAAATTCATAGTGATTTTGACACTTATGTTGAGATTTTGAAATGTTGTTTAATTGCATTGTTGTATTCTTGTTAGGGATGATCTATTCATGATTATCCTTCTTATGTATGTTTCTTTGATATGCGGGGACAAATGTTTCCCAGGGGGAGATATTAAAATGCCCTAGAAAGTGCTCGAAAGTGTGCCTTGGAAATGCCCATATTGGTCATTTCCATATATCTCACAATTCGTGCGTGATATCGACAATCTGACTTCATATTCTTGTTCATGGGGAAAAATTGAGTGAGAAATGGGTATAACCCGAATTTTAGAAGACCTGTAGCGAAAAATGAATTTCGCAAAAATTTCATTTCTAGAGAGGGTGCGCATCTGCTCTGCAATGGCTCCGCGTCGCGCATATGTGTATTTTGCTGCCAGTTTTTCTATTTTGGTCCAAGTCTTTGGCGTCTTGGGCCTAATCCTTCCCATGCGTAAAAACACCTATACTTTGTTATATTTCAACTCCATATCATTCAAAACATCCCCTAAAACCCTCTCAAACACTTAGCCAAATATTACATCAAATTCAAGTGTCCCAAACTCAATCTGGATCTCAAGAAATTCATTCAAGCTTCAAGTTCTCATTCAAATCTTCTTCAAGGAAATCCCCAAAGTTGAGGTATATGGGTTTCAACCATTGATTCCTTTCACCCATGGTGCCCAACCTTTCTTTTTATGCAAATTGCATGTTTTCATGTTGATTTACTAAAGGGTATTCTTACTATGAATTTGATTATAAATTATGTTGGGGTTTTCATAAAATATGGACTATTTAAGCATGTTTTGAGTTATGAATATATGTTCTATGATGAGATTTGATGAAGGGTTTTAATGTATCTTGCATGAGGGTGTTACCAAGTGTTAGTGGGTTGATTTTCATTAGGTTTCTCACATGATTTCGCTCTTAAATTGCATCATTTTCAACTAGCATTACACACCCACCAAGTGTTTAATAAAATGTCTTGTTTAGGGTTCTTGAGTTTTTGATGATCTATGACCTATGATTTGAATGACTTTATGATGATGAAAGGAAGGTATATATTTTTTGGTTTCATGAAAAGTATATATAGTGTTGCAAGTGACCACACCTAGTTGAGGGGGTGCTATGTCTCAATCACCATGGATGGTAGTATGTGACAACCATCAACCAATTGAGCGGTTGATACCTCAATCACCATGGATGGTAGGGTGTGACAACCATCAACCTATTGAGGGGTTGATACCTAAATCACCTCTCCAAAGGGGTGGTAGGCCTTAGATTCTATAATGATGGTCTTTTACTACATATGTAATATGCTCTATATAAGCATATTTACTTCAAGTACCATTCATGCATGCCATATTGTTATATGCTCATCCATTGCCTAATTATGGATTTTGACTATGTTGGTTATCTCTTGTGGCATTGCATCCTACATACTTAGTGCATTTAAATCTACTAATGCATACTTTATACCTACATGATATTACAATGTAGGGATCAGAGCTTCACTTGATCATCCTCCTCCTCCACGTGGCTTGTACTATCTCTGGTGAGTCCTCAACTCTGAGGACACTAGTTATTGATCCTATATTATGTAAAGACTTTTTTCTTTGTTTAGATGCTTTTGACTATGAGGGTGAGCCCGAAAAGTTGTCTTGGCCCCACCCAATCTATGTTAGAGGTGTTGTTGGATAAGTTATGTATTTATGCTTTGAACTTTGATTCCTTTGATGATATGCTATGAAAGACTTTCCTTAGTTCCTTTTCCCTTATTTCTATTCTCCTATTGTTGTTTAATTGCTTCTATTACTAAAGATGTGTATATGATATGCTAAGAGGCTTGTTTGGGATCCCTTTCGGTCCCCATTTGCCGTGTCATGTCTAGGCCCTAGGCTTGAGTCGTGACATTACATCACCAAATTAAAGATGGTGGGAGTTATGTTAGTTAATAGAAACTCCTGAGCAAAACATTTCATGACATGAAACATTTATTTTAAATATGTTGAATAACATTGAGTTTATTTTCAAAGCGTAACTTTGTTATTAAACGTGCATATTTATTGAGTTGAGCAAAAGATTGTTTAGTTGATTGATTGGTGTCTATGTTTTACTTGTCTCTTGAATCATTTTACATACCAATATATTCCATGTACTGACGTCTGTTTTGGCCTGCACCATTAATGATTCAAATACAGGTGAGAGAGGACTTCAAACAAGTGCATTGTTGAGGTCCAGTTTCTTGCTTCTAGAGTTGATGAGCCCACTTTGTTATCTGGAGGAGCCTTTTTCTTGGTTATGTTGAGTAGTTATATTTATTCCTTTGAGGTATCTTGGGGCTTTCCTTGGCACCTTCTAGATGAGTATAAAGCCTTCATAGACATTGAGTAGAGTATGTTGATCGTTATTTCTTTTCAACTCTTGTTTATTGGAAATTTCTATTTACATAGACTTGGTTATATAGTTTACTTCAGAGTCTTTTCTTTGAGAATTTTCTTCTGTTGTTGAGTATGATGTGACAATGAGGCAAAGTAACTCTCTTGGGGAATCGACAATGGTTCTTCAAGTGCCAGCCTCACCAAGGATACCCTCCTAAGGCGTGACAATCATAGGTGAGGGCTTAGGATATATTCCTAGCTCATCCCAAAGAGAAATGAAAATGAAATAGTCTCAAAGTATCACCATAATCCAAGAATGACAAAGATATGATAGACTAGGCTTGCCTCTAAGCATGAGACTCACTATTAATTGTGAAATAGAGACTGAAGTGAGGTATGTCAATGAGGTGTGGGCTCGTCATCCCCTATATTATAAATAATTTACGCAAAGAAGTATGCATTAGTACATTTGAGTGTACTAAGTATTTAGCTAATATAGTGAATCAGAAAAATCATGTTGTGTAATTGACCAAGTAAATAGGATGATAAGTGTCACAACTCAAGCTAAACCCTAGGTATAACATGGAGAATGAGATCCACAAAGAAACCCCAAACTAGCCTTTTAAGCATATCATAAGCATTCAAGGTAATAAGAAGCAGCATGTAAGTAGAAGCTGAAATGAAATCATAGTGGAAATATATAAGTCATAAGAATACAACCCAAGTAATACATCATGCCCGACAAGTCTCTAAATAATAGACTAAGTGGGGGATATCCCAAGCTCACTTTCGATGAAAAATAAAAGACAGTCTTAGCATAACATATAAGCTAGATGAAAATAGGATTTATCCCTAAAGCATGAGGATTCACCCAATCTGGGTTAGCAAGCAATCTGGATCTAAACACAAGGATAAGAAGGATATTCACATGCACCAACATTGTGATAAAATGCAGGGATAGAGTATGCATTAGTACATTTGAATGCACTAAGTAAGCATGCATGCAATACAATATAGGTTCATAGTATAAAAACTTCATAGTAATGATATATGAATAAAGGCACATTTATATATAACAAAAGTAGGGAAAGGATCAACATACCAATATGCCATGAGCATATTGATGCATGATACCATAGTAAAAGTATTTGCGGGAATGTCACCATAATCAACAATAAGACTATGCAAGCTATAACATGGAATCCCGGTGTTTCCCTTGTATCAAAAAGGGGAACCTACTTTCCAAGATAGGACTCTATATATCACATCATAAGCTATGTGGATGCACTGCTAATTCATGTTAAGAAACATCATCATTCCTATGGTAGCACATAGTTATGGGACAATAAGATCTATCGAGGTCCTCGCGGTGCTAAGTCAACATCCCACAGAATACATAGTACATACACATAATCATACTTGTCATGAAATATCATAAGGCATCATAGATCATCATAATTCATACTTGTATATCATCAATGTAAACTTGATCATAGTCTCATAGTTCAAATCATCACGCATAAGAGTAGTTCATGTCATACTAGGGTCCCAGGTCGCCTTTCAAAATCTTGAATCTCTCCATAGGGACCTTAGGTCAACCTAAAGGTATTAAATCCCTATTCATACATACAAGGGCTCTAGGTCACCTTTCAATATCTCAAATCCCCCCGTCAGAACCCCAGGTCAAGCTCAAGATCCTAAATCTCCTATTCATAGTTATACACTCGTTCAAAAATCATATTCATGCATGATAATATGATGTGAGATAGGGGTATAGCATGGGTCCTTAAGCATCAAGCTTAAAATCATGATAATTGAGTAAATATATGCATAATCACTTAATTGAAGATCATTTAGATCATAATATTGAAGTTACCTGTCAGACCAAAGCCTAGGGCCTAGACGTGACATGATGAATGGGAACCCGAAGGGACTCCAAACAAGCCTCTTAGCATATCATTTACACATCTTTGGTCGTGGAAGAAAAATAAACAACGACAAGATTCAAGCATGAAAAAGGTAGTCGGGACCAAGGGAAATCCTTCCTAAACATAGAAAACATGAGATAAGTTAAGCTTGAAAGTACATACACATAATATCCAATAGCACCTCTACTTTAGAATGGAACCGGGGCCAAGACACTTCCAGGACTCACCCTCATAATAATATGTATTCAACCTAAAGAAAGAGTCTCAAGATAGCATGAAATAAGTAGATATTGTCCTCGGAGTTGAGGACTCACCAAAACTTGCGTCGAAGGATCGAACTAGCCACGTGGAGGATGATGATAAAAAGACGCTTGGTCCATACATGGTGATATCATGTAGGCATAAAACATGCATTAGTACATTTGAATGTACTAAGTATGCGGGATGCAATGCCACAATGATACAAGCCATCATATTCAAAATGCATAAGATTTAGACAATTGGTACAATCTCAATATGCCATGAATGAAGAATGCTAGAAATGAACATGCTTGTAAAACAATTTAACTTGTATAATACATCATACTTATGTGGGAGGAGAGCTTAATCGGCATAGAACAAGAACCTACAGCTTGGATTCTAAGGCATGACACCCCCTCGGTACAGGTGACCGGGCATGACACCCCCCGGCGAAGTGTGGTCTGCTTGTCAAGGTAAACCAAACATGATAACATGAACTAGATGGATCTACTAGTAGATCAAGGGTAATAATTATAATCCTATAGTGGTACGTAGTTTAGAGACTAAATACTTTATATAAGGACCCCTTGAGTCGAGCCCCCATCTTAAGCCTCAATCAGTGCTAAGTCTAATCCTATGGAATACTTGAAATAATCATAACTTTTATACAACAACAACAACAACAACATACCCAGTGTAATCCCACAAGTGGGGTCTGGGGAGGGTAAAATGTACGCAGACC
>JAPFFP010042289.1:0-14265 GCA_026153255.1 Solanum medicagineum | reverse complement strand
CTAGTCATATGCATTCCCATTTAGCTTGTTATCACGATTTATCTATTTTAAGGCATGCTAGAGGTACAAACCCCTCAAAATACGTATAGTAAGCACAGTTACAGGTTGGTTCTCCCGGGCCTCCTCGGCAACGGGTGCCAGTCCGCCCTAACGGGGCTTGGGGCGTGACAGAAGTTATGAACAAATAAATCTATATTATTGATAATATTTCCTCGCTGTTAGCAGAAGAAACTTGTGATATAACTCAATTCAAGTGGAGATGTTAAAAGAAATCTCTACAATAGAAATGGAAAAGGAAGGTATGTTCTATATAAAGAAAAATACCATAACAATAATATTAGTTCAAGGCAAATTGTAGGCCAATGGAATTTGGAAGATATGTCTTATAATACAATTTGCTTCCACATAATTTTAGATCTATGGGATTTCCTTAACTCGCTCAACCATCATAGTGTCATACCTGTAGACCTATCCATTTGGAAGTCAATTTACTAGGTGTATCCACTCGCACCTTCTATCAGATGAAGTCATTTCTAATCCTATCTAATTTTCTATAATTGCACATTTATCTAACATTTGCATTTTTACAACCTTTACAACACTTCAATTTCAATTTCAAATCCAAAAAGTGTTAAGGCATTACGATCTTATCTAATCTCACTTTCTCATTCTTCTTATATGGGCCAAACTTTTAGTATATTCATTATCTTTATCACACATTTTAAAACTCTTAATCTTAAAGAGTGCTTCAACCATAGTTCAAGCTTTTGATTGACTCTCCTACAATTTTCTTCCATTAACGTATCTCATCTGCAAAATACTATACACCACACTGTATAGTGTATACTATCAGTTAGTTCATCCATAATGAGCCTAAGGCCCTAAGCAAGTATACGTTCAAGACAGAGTCATAGTATAAAACAGGCTAACCAACTACCATGGGGAACTCCTAACAACTCCTCTCCAAGATCTAACACTGGTTACAACCGTATCGTTCATATCATTTATGGCATATACATATTTGATATGAATTCCTTTCTTCTTCAATACCTAGTAAAGGGATTTCCTTGACACTTTAATCATATGGATTCTCTAGGTCACTGAATATCATTCTCCTCTCCCTATATATTTTCATCCATCTTTGCAGTAAATCTATAACCTCTTTTGTGTATTTATTGGGCATAAAAATTAGTCCTTTTAGAGCATGAAATTAATCCTAAACTAGAAAATATTTAGAATGTGACCACTGGAATGGTCTCTCTCTTTTTCTTTTTCTTTTTTTTTTTTGAGAAGGAAAATGGTTTCAAATTTAAGCAACAGAGCGATCATAAAAGAATATAATCAGCGAAAAATTGCAGGAACTTGGATCTATTTTTAAGGGAAAGACCGAAGCCCCAACTTCAATATTACATCATTTCATCGACTTATTCAGGTTGCTAAAAGAAAATATAATTTCTTAGAGTAGTTTTGTCATTCAAATTTAGAGAAGAGAAGGCAGCAGTCATTTTCTACAGTCTAATTTAATAGTAGGATGAACTATGCAGCAGGGTCAAGATTTTTTCCCTAGACGTCTAAACCAGCAGCATAAAACATGAGTATGAAAGGCATACTTGTGTAACTTATGCTACGTGTGTCTTTCTCAAAAAGCAAAAGACAAATTCTTCCTCAAAAAGTTAAGGTACCCCTTGTGAGGATACAGCATCCCACAGCCCCCACCCATAATGCAATAAATGAATGCTATTGCTAAAATTCAAATTCTACTTCTTTTATGTTTTTAAAATTAGAAAAAGAACTATCACTACTAAAAATTAGGAAAACAATCATCTTCACCTATGTAATAAGATGTCCCTAGATGTAATAACTCCTTCATAACTGCTTCATACTTTTCCTTCTAACAAAGAGCATCATATTCCCATTTCCTTCCCCAAGGAATTGCTCAGAGTCTTTATCTCACTATCTTCTCAACTTCCCTATTACTTGTTTTCTTCATAATTATATGCTTGAGATTTACTTCTCTTTCTTTATATTTATGACCGACTAGACAACATTAAAGATTAGTTAGAGTTATTGTTAAAACAAGGGTTAGTTATTGTCATCACATCCACAGTAGGTTCAGTATTTGTCATCAGTCGTTTTAGTCTAGTTACACAATTATATGCCAACATAAAGGCAAGTGTGAAATTTACAACCTACTTTTGGAGAATCCTAAATTACGTGAAAGGACAAAATGATTACTAGCATAGGAATGAAACTAGCCCGAGAACAGAATGGAGGTGAAGATTCATACAGGCTACAGCCAACCCCAAAATTTTGGACTTGAGATGCAATTGAATGATTAATTTTTTAAGAAAGTAGTGTCCAGGCCAACTTGCGCACACCTCAACTATTCCACTAGATATTTGCTACCTCCCACTAACAGCTCAAATAGATGGAAGAAATCATGAAGCATTCTTTTGTCTCCACTACGATTTGAACTTGAGATAGTATTGATTTATTTTATTTTCTTTTAGAGTGTTATGGATTAATTTTGAAGAGATAAATGCCATGGAAGGATTAAATTCATAAGGAAATATGAAGATGTATTTTTTTTCATAGAATAAAAAGTATGTTTATCAATGGGTAAATCTATATGCTCAAGGATGAAATATAATTGTTAGACAAAGTCCTGAATGAATGGTTTTTGCAATGTTTTAGGCTGCATATGATTATAAATACCAGGCTAAAAGTTGTGTGGAATTAACCATTGACCCCTAAAACTCTTAGGCCAGAATCTATTCAGAGTTCTTTCTAAAGTTTCCATCTGCCCTTCAAAAATTTTACAAATCCCTTATATAGAAAGTCTCGAGCAGGCAACTGGGACTTGACAAGCTAACTAAACCAATTCTTTTAAGGTAAAAATGCATTACTGTCACGTACAGTTATTGGCAATACACTGAGATAAATATGCTTATATAACATGTGCATTTTGCTTCTCATTTCTTACTTAAAGCGCCAAATTAGAAACTTTTTTCCACTTTTAAGACATTCAGTATAGGGGCTTATGTTGATCTGCTTCAGTCAGCATACCTTTGGTTCTACACTGTGTTTTCTATGCATTAAAAACTTCATCTGTGTTGCGTTATCTCGTCATTTTTACTTCACATAAGTGCCCCTCTTTTATGACAAGGATAACATAAATAACAACAATTCAACACTTATCCCTAATTGAACCATTTCGTTGCAATTTTATCAGATGCCCCAGAAGGAACTGTCCTTAATTGAAATATATTTTGTTAATTGTAAGGTTCTAAACAGTGGACATTCAACAAGAATTACAGATTGCTTGAGTTGATGTAGTCAATTGACTTTGGATCATGAAACATCATTTAGATGCAAAGGTAACAATCTTCACTAAGTTCCATAAATCATTGTGAATATAATTCTTTTCTCAGCAACATTATCAAAGCACATTAACATACAACCCGTTTTCCCACAAATTATGTAAACCACCTATCAATATCCAACTGATTCCCCTAAACAATGAATTGCCAAAATTCCCTTAACAAAAATTGAAATCAAGACATCATTTAAATCAGCTAAACTAAAAGTGCACAATAAGCTAATTGTGATGAAATATACTCAAATCATATCAACAAACAGCTTAAATGTACTTAAGTCGAGAAACGAAAAAGAACAAATCACCTGTAGGAGAAGACCAAGCAGCGTGAACCACACATTTTTCCTGAATGTTAGAGCAGAACCCTACAGTAATCTTATTGAGATCTCCTCGAAGGACAGCGCCGTTCCAAACAGAAGCGCCGTCATAGACAGTCACCTGGCCAGCAAGGACAACATTCGGCGCCACGTAGGCATCGACGGCGACTTTTGGGGCCCACTGACCTAGTGGAATGATCTTCCTCTGCCCTCTGTAGTCCCACTTCACTCGATCCGGCGATTCCTTTATTGCCGCCTGAGCTTCCGTCGCCAGCGATCGGCGAATGAGGTTCTGATTCTGGTGGTGGCGGAGGTGACCGGAGAGAGCTGTTGCTATGA
Organism: Solanum medicagineum; assembly: GCA_026153255.1. Taxonomy (NCBI): domain Eukaryota; kingdom Viridiplantae; phylum Streptophyta; class Magnoliopsida; order Solanales; family Solanaceae; genus Solanum; species Solanum medicagineum. Next base: position 10,233 of record JAPFFP010042289.1, on the reverse strand, counting down.
CTCTTCTCGATAATCTACCAAGTGTCGCCATTGCAGATTTTGGAGCGGCTTGGGATAGAGAAAGGGATTTTTGTGAGCTCGCAAATTGGAGATGAAATGAAATGATTCAACAGAATCGTGGACTTGAATGTATTTTTCGTTTTCTTCTGGGGGTGCTTGAAGAAAAGCATGAAATAGAAATTGGAGCCCCTCAAACATTTCATATTTATATTATAGGTACCTTACTATTGGGATGATTGCACTTTTGACCCTCAATTATTGATAAATTTTAATTTGTTCGTCTTTTAACATATAGCTTGAAGTAATACTTATTTTCTCATAATAACTTGTATACTTTTTTGTTTGTAGCTAAGAAATCAATCATGAAAATTCAATATGGTTTGTGAGTTATTTAACAAGGTTGTTGAATTAAATATAGTGTAAAATCATATTTATTTATCATGATTTACATATTATAGTTCTAAAAATAGAAATATTATGAGTTAAATAAAATATGCTAAGGAAAGTATCAGTAATAAAAGAAACAAATAAAAAAGATATGCGAAAAAATAATAAACAAGTGAATTAAATTTAAATAAAGTACTATAATATAAGTAAAACATTGAAATCATAATGATCTAGTATGATTTATGATCATCCAATTGAATAGCTTGGTCAAATATAGTTTGGAGTCGTACTATTTTGACATATGCTGGAATTCTAAAATGTATTTTCCTTTTTTGATAGTTTTAAAATTATATAAGAGAGTTATCATAAGTAAAACAAAATAGTAAATGAGAGAGGTCTCATAAGTGAAATGAACTTATAAAAGAGAAAGAAAAACAATATGTCTAAGCAATGTACCTTGAATGAAAACTTCAAATCGATGACATGGTATGATTTATCAGTTATCTAACAAAACAGGTGGATTGAATATATCATGAAGTAATATACATCATGACTTGTATGTCATATCTAAAATAATTTTTTTTCCTCGTATTTATTCGCAAATCTAATGAAATCGTGACAATTTGACGTGACACGTGAAGAATTGAATCATAAAAATAGGTTGAATATAGTACGAGCTATATATATTTATCATGATTTGAATATCATATACTTCTATATTTGCAGTTTCAGAATCACGATAACCTAATATGATTTGTGAGTAATTCAATATGACGACTAGATTGAATGTAACCTCATATCAATTTGTCATCAATTTAGTTTCACTTATTTGCACTTTGCTTGAATGAACAATAATATCACATGAAAATTGGGATTTGAATTTCTCCATTTTCTTTCTATCCATTTCCCCAAGTTGTTTAATTGAGATTTAATAAATTAAAAATAAATCTTAATCATAATTAAGATAATTAATTAATTTTATATATTTATCTTAAAATATTTTTTTGACTCCACAACAATTCATACTTGCTTTCGATTTTTGATTTTGTGCCACTTTTTCTAATCTCAAATTATTTTTAGTCCAATGTAGATGCTTTGGAAAAGAATTGCAATGTTTAAGGAGAAGATAAATTTGGATCCTCCCATATATTAGTAATTTAGAGTAACTTTTTTCTTCGATTGGGCAAGTATTATAAATAATGTAGCAATCAAATATTTGACAAAATAACTATTAATATAATAAAGAATAAATATGAGTTTATTTTATATTTTGAAATTGAATATATAAGAAAATTTTATCTTTAACCATGCTTAAGGCTTATTTGTAATTTATTAAATATCAATCATTGATTCAAATTATTCAAATACACGAGCTATATAGAATTAGGAGTAGGCAGGTAAACGAAATTTATGTACGATTCGATCAAACTTGTTTGTTAATATGGTTGAAATATATAAGATCTATACATTAATTATATATATTATGTGTATAGTATGTATATTATACTTAAATATACCAAACATATACATTTGTCTATTATTTTATAAACTAGATCGTCCAAGGACTTTGAACTATAATAACAACGGTCCAATGTAATTTCAAATAACAGTCCGATGTAATTTCATAAATAAAATTTAAGAATGATAAGATGTACTGAAATTTTACGCCTACCTACATAGGGTATTGGAACTTTATCTCCTTTCTCCTTTTGCATGCTTCTTGCTCTTCAAATAGTGATAAAATTAATGGCTTGAACTTTAAAGGGAAATTAAGGGTATTTTTTTTGAGAGTTTAGGGGTTATAATATTTCTCTAGCTATAATTATGATAATTACTTTACATAGCTATATTTATTATGGAAATAATTCTATGTATTTTAAATTTGTTTTATTTATATACTAGTATAAAGATCTTACTTTGAGTCTGACAAAAGGTCGAATCCATTTTTAAAAATGGCAGTGCCTTAAATCACGGCAATTTGAATTATCAAACTTTTCATTATTCTTATTATTATTAAACAAACAACCATCTAAAATTACTATTTATTTTTTTATTCATTGTATACAAGGTAAATTATTATTGTATATTATTATACAATTTCAATTTTAAGGCTAAATTTTATATTTAATTATTTTTGTTTTATTCAAGCAAGTTTATTTTATTTTTTCCGCAAAACTTGTCAATTTTTTTATATCTAATGCATTAAAATCTCATGTTATATCAGTTTATGTGTGATTTAATTGTTTTCACTTGATTCAAGCATGTTGTTATATTCATTTTTTTTGGTGAAATACATCATGTTTCTTTGTATATTTAAATACAAAATGTATATGAATATAATTATCTAACAGTGGATTTCAAATACACGCAAATACAAAAATTCTAACTATTGAAAAGTATTCCTATGTAGAATGTATTTAGTACTCATCATTCAATTCAAAAGTATATGAAACCACATACTACATATATAAAATACAAAAATTGATGCAAATACGTACGTCTAACTATTTAAGGGCTTTATAAATGTTAAAGTGTGCTTGATACTTACCTTTCAATTGAAAAATCACGTGAATACAAATATATAACAAGAAACAATACAATTGAATACATTGAATATTTTCTATACATAACTATAGTAATACCAATAAAATAAAAGAAAAATTGAAAAAAATATTCAAATCACAGTCAGTAAGCTAGAAACCTTCCATGACAGATTATCGCAGTATGAAAAGATAACTTAATTGAAATCAATTTTGGGTAGAAAATGAAAGCATAATTGATTTGATTTGAAATCAGTAAAGTGAGAAAAAATAAAGAGGATAGAGAGAGGGGGGAGGGGGAGAGGGAGAGGGAGAGGGAGGGGGGAGAAAGAGAAAGATTGAATATGAGCTTGATTTATATGGTAAGAGCATATATAATTAATGTTTTGCTATAAAATTGATAATATAGCTATGAACAGTAGTAATTTTAAACTATAGCTGAATATCCTAAATAATAGTATATGTTTGCTCTGTAGTGTAATTTTTTCTATTTTTTACTTGACATGAAAGATATATATAACAAGCTACTAAATTTTTTTTTCATTTTGCAATAGAAGTATTATAACTAACACACACATATATGTATGTATATATGTATATTTCCTTAGAATATACATCATATCAAAGAAATTTGAAAAAAATGAAAGAGATACACATATATTACATACTTCTATTGTATACATCATCTACAATTGAAGTAATTTGATCAAAACATCATGGTTTATTCACCTTCTTGATTGATGAACAAGTTGTTGTACCTAAAGTTTGATGATTTATGTATCGACTAGGAGCAGACGATCTTCGAATACCCTTTGGTAAGCAATCTTCCACACCTTGATCACCATGAAAATCACCTTCTTTTCTTCCATGGATTTTAGGTTTAAATCTTGTAGAACCTTCATAAAACTTAGTGGCAAGAATAGTAGTGGGAGAGAAGAAGATGAGAAAATAAATAATAATAACTAGTACTATGGAAAGTGAATTAGGACTTGGCATTTTTGACAAGTAATACTTGTGTTTAAGACAATGTTATATGTTTTTTTTAAGATGTGAAAAAAATGAGAATAGGAATGGCACTATATATTCGAGTTATAATTATTACTTTCTTTGTGATACTCTTTCTTTTTTTGGTCCTTTTCAAAACGAATGTTACCTTAGTCTAATTAGAAACAATTTAACCGTAAAATTCTCCTTTTACTCTTAAGAAAATGTTTTTCAACCACACAAATATCTCGTAATAATTTTAAACCATAAGCTTCAAAAGTCTTACTTTTTTTAAGACAACGTACAAGTCAAAAGATGTCACATCGTTTGACCAATTAATATTTGAAAGTTGTTGAAACTTACCTTTTGGCAAATTTAAGTGAGGACTAGTACTTCATTTCTAGTTGGCAAATTAAATTTCTTTTAGAATAGTCAAATTCCTTAATTTGGTGAGCTTACTAAGATGGTTCTTTCCAACTTCATTTTTCATCAAATCACAACTTACACCCTCTTTCCCGATTAATGTGAGTCACTGTGACTTAGCATAGAGTTGAAAAAGAAATTAAAACTTATAAACAAAAAGTAAGTCATAGCATTTCAATTTAACTTATTTATATATATACACACGCAAAATGTAAAAACAAAAAAACGATAGAACAAAACTTGAGAATCTTAATATTTTTAGTTGGTTCCTATCATAAAAATTTCTAGTTGTTATTGATGCATGTTCAATATATAACAAATGTACCATCAGTGTATAATTTATATTTATTGATTATTAAGCTATTATATATATATATTGTATAATGGCTAATATTTATTTACAATAATAAGAAAGGTATATTAGTTGTTTCTTTTTTCATGTGTTGGTATTTTGATTCACCAATTTATTTCAAACAACTCAGCTAAGTTGGAAAGGTGTGGATCACAATATTGCAAGTTTGTGCTTCTTAAATTAATGGGATATTAATAAATGTCCCTCCATTAAAGAGATCAAAAGTGAAAAAGATGCAAAATATAAATATTTTGGGACGTTTAAATTATGATTAAATCGTATTTTTTTCCTTTTTTGTTTGATTAAATTAGTTTAATTTTAATATTCTTGAATATATCTCAGACTAATATATAGATATGTTATGATGGGACTATATGTATTCTTTTATTTTTTATTAAAAATTTAAATTTATATGTTCAAATCTCATGAGTAAAGTCATTTTTCATAAAGAACATTTTACCAAAAATGTGATGACTAATATGAGTTAGATGGACTATGTGCAAGACCATGACCAACACAAAAGGGAAAGAATAATTGTAGTGTCAATAAGTGCAATATCCTGTGGATGCGGCATTGGCGATCTTAGCATTTTCTTATTACATAATCGACTCTAAATACTGTTCATAGTGCGGTTAACGGTGAAACATTTTCGATGAGATCCATGGAGCAATTCTTAGATCGCAAATAAGTTGAAATTTGGATATTTGTAGATGGAGCCACATTTTATTTAGTAGCTTACCTATTTGCCAACATTATTGGCGCCACATGTAATCCTTAATTTGTTGCCACGTATCAAACCTATCCAAGATTTGCCTAGTAGGATAGAATCCAAGTCATGCCCAAGGATATTGGAAGATCCCAACTACCATAAAATGAAAAAATAAAATAAAATAAAAAAATCTCCCTTTCCGGATAATGAACCACCCATGCAAATTTGATTTCACGAATGGTGTGGATCTTGATCCTGACTAAATAGTTTAAGGGGTGGACGATGCAAGAATGCAAGTTGATTTGTACATCTTTCATTCGAATTCGGTTTAATTTAACTCAAAAAGTTATAGCTTAAGGGGAATGATTGTTCAAGACCATGTAAGCTCAAGTCAATTCATTTGCCTTCAATGTGAAAGTCATCTTTCTTCGTAAAGTTTGAATTCTAATTTAGAATTGTATATGTAAGATACATTGAAGGAGAAAAAATGTTGATGTCATAATTTCTTCAAAGACAAACGTTAAATTAAGAATGAACAACTCATATTTATTCAACCGCAAGCCTTAATGATGTATGTTGAGATATTTCATATAAAGTCATATAATTGTGACATATATGTGATTTTTTAAGGATCAAAAATCATTACTAAAAAATAAGTGATCAAAATGTCCCCAAATGATAAATTGAATTTACTGAATTTCAGAGTGGAGTTAATTTTATCGTGAAAAGAACTATTTTTTTTAAAAAAATATAAAAGATAATATCAAGCACATTTATAGTTTGAAGTCTTGAACTATAATTTGGAATGTCAAGACTTAAAAACCTAGTTAGTCATAATTTTAATATTTAATATCGTAAAACTCTCATCACAGGATAATTCTTATAACTTTCGCTGCCAAATGTATACTGTGGGATACATAATTTACCCATTTCACTTCCTTTGATCTTCTTACTTTTTCTTAATCATTTTTAATTGTTCCTTCTACATTTTTTCCTTGCATTTCTCTAAGCTTGTTAACTCTTAATTTTACTTTTAAAATCGTAAAGAATTAAGGGAATTCGCATACAATATCTAATATATCTATTTTATCTTTATATTGTTTAGTTAAGAAATTAAGTTGAATGTCAAAAATTTGAATTTAATTTATTTTTTAATGATTTTGAAGGAATTGAAGTTAGTAAAAAAATAAAATTAGATTATTCCTTCCTTAATCAGAGATATCAAATTTGAGCGCTCATTAGGAAAAAAAATCTTTTGTGAGAAGGTTTCTCCTCAAATGAAACCTTATGCAGCACGAATTTAAAATAGTCGAGAAAAAAAGCTAAAAAAAGTGATGATAGTTATTAATCTTTTGCACTCTCAGTTCATTTTCAAGTGTTTATCTTTATAGTAATTAATTTTTTTCTCATTCTAATTCGTTTTTTATTTTTATTTTTATTTTAAAAATGCCAAAAGTGCATTTCACGTTTGAAATATTTTTTTGCTAATTATTATTATTTATATCAAATATCATCAATACATCTTGGTATATCAATTAACAGAATAAAATGATAAACTTACTATATTAATAATTGCTTTCTTAATAAATGTATCATGTCAAAAATATAACAACTAAAAGTGAGCTGAGGAAGTATTTTACAAAAATTAACCAAAAATGAATTTCCAAAAAAAAAAAAAGAAGATAAAAATCAAAGTGATGGAAAACTGACTTAATTAATTTGATTTTAACATTTTTAAAAAACAATTTAATAAATTTATTTTTCTTTTAATGAAAAAATCAATTCAAACCAAATAATCAACGATGCTACTAACAACATTTTGGTGAATGAAATATTTAGTACAAAAATACAAATTTTAATTAAAATAAATAGAATATGAGAAAGTTTTAGAGAAAGAAATGGGAGCTTGAGTACCTTTTTTACCGGTGGGAGGTAAAGTCCACTTTTGACAAAGTTTGAGAGAACATGGCACAAGTTTTGTCTGCTACCTAATATCAATACCTCTCACATAATTCCTAATGAAGCATATAAAGTTTAGTCAATTCAAAACATACAAATAGTGTTACAGCTTGATGACCCCGTATATAATTTTGTATACGCTAGTGTATACACTTTCTCTATTTATTCATCATTTCAATTTAACATGCTATATATGATAAATCCTAGAATTTTATAGATTTATTTAGAAAAAACTTGAAATATTCTACTTATTTGCAAACATGTAGGAACTTGTTTAACAATTATTATTTATATATTAACCCCTACATAAGTAGTATAAATAGAGGCATCCATTTCTAATATCACCAACAAAAAATCAACCAAAATTTTCTATAACACAATGCACATATATACTCTCTTTGTTGACCAAAAATCTCTATTTACTTATTTTGCCATAAAACTTCCATCAATTCTTGGCTCTATTCATTTGTTTCCATTTCTTTTTTCAACAACCAAATTTGATATATCTCAGATCTATCAAATAAGATCTTAAATGACGAATCAAAATAAACATTAGGCAAAATAACTAATCGAATAGATTGTGAACTCAACCCAAATTGAAAAAAAGACTTAGTATCAGCAACAACGCGTCGACAATACCACCATCAATAGGGCCCACAACAACATGGTCCGCAACAACTCAATGGTATTTTTGTTAAGTAATCAAACCAAACTTGTATCAACGTTCTTTTTAGCTCATTTGGAGACCCTTCTGCTCGCAGTCGTCCCCCTGAGCTTCTAGCGACAACTGAAGAGTTTATAGATGAAATGGTTGAGTCCTTCGGCCTACTATCCGTAGTTGTATGACGTGTTTCATCCCTTATATTGTCTTGTCAGTTAGTACATTACTACTTATTAATAAGAGAATAAGGCAGCAACTTCTGGTGACTAGTTTCCAATAACTGGTATTCTAGTAAATGGGAAAGCATATGATTTCTTCAATACTATTTTGTGCTGGTGAAAGTTTGTAAAGGGGCTGCTTCTGCTCTGTTTTGTTTTGGTATTACATATTGTTGCGATATTTTGTTATAATTGTTAATTCAAAAAATGACTTTAATTTCGAAAAATTCAATTTAATACTTAATTTATTTAAGTATAACTAAACTTCCAAAATTTTAAATAGTCGCCACCTAATCATAAATAGGAAACCAGTAAACATTTTAAAAAACCCAACAGAAAAATCTTTTTAAAATCCAAAGAAAAGGTTCGGGTTCATATTTCTACTTTAAGAAAGTTTTATGCACTTGAAATGGCCGCTAACATGCGGTTATCCGGCGATTAAGAAATCTTGACTAACTTTTAAAGATTTGATTGACTAGTTCAACAGTTGACTAATTTTGAAAGAATCAACTAATTCTGAAAGAACTTGAAAGAATTTGACAAAATTTGAAAAAACTTGACTAAGTTCGAAAGAATATGACCAAACTTGAAAATGTTGACTAATTTTGAAAGAAGTGACTAAATTTGCCAAAATTAACTAAGTTTTAAAGAATGTTGACTAAATTTGAAATAATTGACTAAATTTGAAAGAATGTATTGATCTTGAAAAAAATGGACTAATTTTGCAAAAAATTGGCTAAGCTTAAAAATTAGCTAACACTTCAAACCAAAAAAAAATAAACTGTACGAATGATTTCAACATTTAAGAAAAATCATTGATAACGAAAATTAACATAAATGGAGGCAATGTTAGGGAAAACAATTAGATTAATAGCAAATAAAATGTTAAAGTTAGGCAAGTACCACAAACAAAATAATGAACATTATGTAATCGTGGATGACTCCGAACAAGGTCCTTTCGTTTGGCTTGCTATTCGAGATAGTCTAAGATATTGGTTCCATGTGCGGGTATGATGATGTCGAGTCATGAGACTCTACTTTTGCGAGAATCCCGAATTGAGACTCCATTTGCCCCCAAATGTTCATGCAAATAAAGAGAAAAGAATAAGGAAATAGTAAAATAATCTAACGTGAACATATATTTAGACATAAACCAAACTAAATCACTCAGCAAATATGCATATCAAAAATGTAAAACATACGAATGCCGAACAAGAAACATGACATACGTCTTGCAATTGAAAGAAGGAAAAATCGTAAGATTTGAGACAACATATAAGACTGATTTCACAGTGATAAACTTAACCATTTTTGATTCATTTTATATCCAAGAAGTAAGAATTAACGTAGAAACAAGACGAGATAGACTGCAGGTTTCCATTAGCTTTAGATAGAAAGAAAGCAGGACAACTACTATATTTAACATTTCAAAGAGACGAAACCAAATAGTAGCTATTTGAGATGGCAAAAGGATGGTATGTTACTCAACTTTAAGCAATCAAAACCTCGTTTCAAGTTAAAAACCCATAAATGACATAGAACATTTCGAATTACAAAATGGTATATAAGAACATGAGATTCAAAACCAAATAACCAATACATCAGGTTATTCAAAGCGACCAATTCAAAACAATGTAAGGCTAAACGAATATAGACTAACTTGAAAACTAGAACAACAACGGTTTGATGAAGCAAAATAAACCTATGCTAGCAAAAGTACTAAAGGCCTAAACTTAAACCAAAACAAAAATCCATCATGAAGTTAACTTAAATCATTCGAACGATACTCCAGTAGCTAAGATTAATCTCAATATCCAACCATGGTTTATTAAGAAGACAAAGACATAAAATAAGAATGGAATCAAGTCAGGGCATGCGTGGCGATCCGACATAATAACCGAGAAAACTAGACAGATTCATATGAAAAACAGCCTTCATGCTTAACATCACTGATGCATTTGGTTCTCAACAAGTCTTGACCCAAAAGAATTAAAGACCAA
>JAPFFP010042288.1:0-14266 GCA_026153255.1 Solanum medicagineum | reverse complement strand
TGCATGCAGGTTTGACTCATATATTTTTATTGGGATTATTACTCTCATTTATATTTCGTACTTTCCGCTTTACATATCGGTACGTATTTCGTATTGACCCCCTTCCTTCGGGGGGCTGCGTTCATGCCCGCAGGTACTAATGTGCAAGCTAGAGAGCCACCTTCTTAGGATCTCTGTCTACCGCTGAAGTGCCCCCTTTGCCTCAGGAGCAGATTTTTGGTATATACATGCACACTTATTTTCTGTATTTTGCATTTATGTATATTCGAGGGTATGAAGGGGCCCTGTCCCGTCCTATGATTCAGTTCGTATGTATAGAGGTCTGTGGATACATGTGGGTGTGGGATATTGCATGTTGTATTACTATGTATGTATGATATATATTTGTTGGGCGGTTCTACCGCAGCGGTGACCTTGTCGGCCCGCATATATATATATGTGTGTGTGTATAGATGTTTGTGGTGTGCTGGGGTTGCTGTTTGCAGGTTTGGTTAGTTAGTAAAATGGAGGAAACTCTGCCGAAATTTCAATAAATTCCTTAGCTAATATAATTGGAAATCCGGGTTGGTGTTGTTTGGGTGCCCAATCGGCCCTAATCACGACCCCTGGGTTGGGTCGTGATACATGATCTCACCATGTAGGGACCGAGGATTACCTCCATCTACCATACGACATGTAGCTTGAATCTTAAGATTTGGTTATTATGGCGAGTCCTATCTTCCAAGGGAAAATCACCATTTCTCTATCTATGGTGCTTTAATGATGTTATTTACTTTGAGGGTGAGCCCGGGGTATGTCTTGATCCCTGTCCTATTTTATGACTAAAGGCATTGTTGGACATCTTGTAAACTCCTTTACGTTTATATGCTAAGTGTTGTATTTGGAGATTTTGCTTATGATATGGTTATCTATTGGTTATCAATTTGAGCATTAGCTACGACTATTGTGATATGCCTATATGTTATGATGTGGAAGATCGTAAGTCTCGAATTGCCCCCCCCCCCCATAGAGTGAGTCACACTTACCCGCCCCTTAGTATTTAGGTGCTATTTGTTATGTGAATCCATGTTACTCTCTTTCCCTATGACATCCCTATAGCATGAGTTCGACATACCAGTCCCTTAGAACTATGTGTTTACTATTTGAATACGCTTCTGAATCGATGATGTGGAATTGGATACTACGAGGCTTGTTTAGGGACTCTAGGGTTCCCATTCGCCATGTAACTCCTTGACCCTAGGTCTGGGTCATGACAAGCTTGGTACCAAAGAACTATGTTTATAAATGATCCTTGGAGTCCAACATGCCACGTCGAGTAGAGTCATATTCATGGTTGTGAAGTGCACCATCCTATGAGTGGGAGGCTATGATGGCATTCTAGGAATTGTCTCACTTCTTCATGTCTTATGTCATGCTTTTGACCGTATATTGTAGTGTTCTTATCCTGATGATGTCCTTGATACATTATAGAAAATGCCTCGAGGAAGATCTCCCCTTCCAAGACCAGCCCGGGCTAATGAAGGCTAAGCTTCTTAAGAGACTGTGGAAGAGCCTATCTCTAATGGTGAATTTTATACAGCTTTTGCTATGCTTTCCCAAGTTGTAACTTCTCAGACTTGGCAAGCTAATCTTCGTCGGGATCCCACCCCAACTTATAGGGTAAAAGATTTCACCCAGATGAATCCTCCAGAGTTCTATGGGTCAAAGGCTAATGAGGATGCTCAAGAGTTCATCGATGAGCTCACTAAGGTGTTGACTGTTATAGCTGCCAACTCTGAGGAGAAACCTGAGTTGGCTGCTTATTAGTTGAAAGATTTGGCTCTAGTATGGTTCACTCATTGGTCGATGGAGAATGTTTATAGTAATGCTGTTAATTGGGAAGAGTTCAAATTTGCATTTCTGGATCGGTTCTTCTCGCTTGAACTTAGGTAAGACAAGATGACTGAGTTTATCAACCTCAAGTAGGGTGGTATGAGTGGGAGGGACTATTCCCTTAAGTTCACCAAGCTCTCCACGTATGCTCCTATGCTTGTGGTTGACCCCATGCAAGAATGCACAAGTTCATTTCTGGTATCTCTAATTTGGTGGTGAAGGAATGTCATACGGTTATGCTTATTCAGGACATGGACATCTCCAGTCTCATGATATATGCTAAACAGATTGAGGGAGAAAAGATCAAGGAGAAGAGGCTGCATGATTCTAAGTGGGCCTGTTATGATGGTGGGTTCTCTAACTCCAAGGGTGGTGGCTATGTGATGTCGCCAAAATTACACCTCCTTTTTGATGATAAAGCGGTCGTTGTCAAGAAATAGAACCTAACTATGGTTAGGATCGAACTCACAGGGAATACATAGACTTAAGAAATTCAATTAATACAATTTGAGTGATTGACTTATCTCCCCAAATGGGGGGGGGGGGGGTTGCAATAACAAGTACAAAAGTAAACCTAACTAACACAAGAGTTTAACCAATATGGAGAGAAACTAGGGTATTGTGTTCCCATGATTCCCTAACCTTAGTATCACTGGATAACCTAATTCTTTTCTAGTGTGTAGCATGCAGGACAGTAAGTTAAGTTCACCAAACCCTTTGGTCCAGGCGAGAGGCGAATTTCACTGAGTAACTTAGCCCATCTTCGTAATGTGACATTACTAACCCTTACCTATTAGTCCAGTACAACCTCCCTTTGGCCTAGTTTGGTTGATTAGATGAGAACACAATAATAGAATCCTGTAAGTTAAAATCTTTGCTATTCATTACTACCTTGCTCCAGTCAGAAACACTAGGCGGGTTCTAATGTTGGCCACTACTAGAAAACACACTAAACGAAGAGAGTTAATTAATACATGTATGAACACTTTCCAAGAACTATGATTTATCAGGTTTTACCTTGTTAGTTCTTCATGATTCCTACAACCCTAGTCGTGAATTTAGCTTCTCATGATTTAGGTAGATTCAGACTTATGAATTGGAATAACATAATAAAGCACTTATACAATTGAATTAAGCACAAGTAAATCCAAGCTTCAATGAGAATCACAAGATTAAAAGATCAAATCAAAGTACAAGCGTTTCTCCAAACTCTCCAATGTTTTCTCTACTCTATCTCACTATTTTTCTGTCAACTGGTCAAACTCTCTTCGAACTCTAAGAAAAATAACCTAAAAACCTATTTATAATATTTAAATATAAGTTCTAAACAAAATAGGATAACTAGGTCGGCACGCCTCATGAACAGCTTTACGGGCCGTATTGTGTTACATGGCCTGTAATTGGGCTCTCGTACATTCTTCTAACAAAACTAGCAATGACACTCTTCTACAACTCGTAAAGTGTTCTATGGCCCATAGGGGGTTTCATCTGATGAATCTTCATAAAGTCCTCCTTCTTTAATCCTCAAGGCACCAAACACGTTCTATGACTCGTAAAATTGTTCATAGTTATCTGCATGTTCGTCGAACAAACTTTAGACAATCAGCCCCTCATTGGAATCATCCATGCGACCTCCTTCATGGCCTATCAAATGCACTACGACCCATAAAGGGTCTCATACATCACCAAAAATAGCAACTTCTGCATAATCTTCCCAATATCAACGCCAACCTTGGAATCTTACAAATAAAACACAAAAACACATAACACCCACTAACATCGCATTGAGAACACATAAAATTCCAAGTTTTAAGTATTAAAAGTGTTGTATTTTGATAACTTGAACTTAAAATTATTGCTTGTCCTCAAGCGACGGACACAATCTATATAAGTAATATAGTAACATACAGACCTCAACCTAATGGCATACGTCACATCAGACTTAAGCACAGATACTCACACCACTTTTCAAAATAGAATTAGATGGCTATCTATCAAACCAATACAAACCAGTGTATGTGACAACACAACTATGACAAGTGAGGTACTATCAACAAGCCACAATCACTGAATAAGCGTAACGCTAACAATGCAATACAAATACCCTCATAGAAAGAAGTTCTATAACTCACTCTCAATGATGTTTTCATGTATAATCTTAAGACTATGCAAAATCAATAACCCTCACAAAAGATATTCATGTATCATGCCCAATACCATAGGTTTTCCCCTATACTCATGACTAAGACCTTCAATTACTCAGACTAGGATCACTTTAGGACTTTATGGGCTTATAACATAGGCTCAGGGGCTTTGGTATGATATTTTGGGAACATAAGGACCAAAGGCCCTCCTTGACACTGTGTTTTTCTACACTTTTTCCCTACCAATACTGTTGTTTTTATTCCATTCTCCCTTTTCTCCTATTTCAAGCTTTTCTGGGTCCTTTCTTTTCATTTTTTAGCGTTTTGCCTAGCTTTTGCACTTCATTTTTCTTTTAAGCTCACAACTAAGGCATCATTTATTTTTCTTGCATCCAGTATCTGATCTTTTCTCCTTTTCCCTGTATCACTAACTTCCCGCCTCATTTTGTGTTTCATCCTTACACAAGCCACCCTCAACTTAGGCTTTTGGCCTGAGTTGAGGTGCACATTATCCATCTTCAGAACAAGGGCCACTTTTGGTAGCCACCCTCAACTTAGGATTTTTGACTCACTTAAGGTGCATAATATTCAAGGAAGGACCAGGGTCGATTTCAGGATTTTATAACTAACAAGGCTAGGTTACTTAGGTGTTTGCAAAGAATAGGTATATGTTAGGCTCAAACATTAGGATCAAGAGATATTCTGCAAATTTGGTTGGTCATTTAGGCTACTTTTAACAACAATGGGTTAAGATCCTTTCCTAATCTAATTAGTCTACAGGGCAAGTTCTGAATTAGCACACAACACATAAATTTAGCAAGTTTAGCTCAATCTCACATGACACTGATTACATTATCAACAAAAGACTCTCAAAACATGTTTTTTTTAATCTCAATTTAACCTCAGAAGACTCTCAAATCATGTTATGTCAATTTAACCTCACTTATCAGAACAAGCATTGGTAACATACTTAAACATGTATGGTTGCTATCTAGACTAACTAATCAAAATATAGTGGGTATCATTTTTCACAAAGAACACAAAAGCATGTATATGCCAAAAATATCAGTACTATATGCTATAAATACTACCTAAAATATCCTAAACATGCCGGTTCAACAAAAAGTAAATATCCATGGGGAAAAAGAACATAGGCAAGAAAACCAAGGATAAAAATTAGGGTAGTTTTGGACCCAAGCTACTCAGACTTCACTGAAGCCCATGACTACCCACACCCCACTGAAAAAGAGGTGCATTCTCCTCAATACACACAATCTAATAAAAATAAAGTATAAGGGTAAACAAATCATACCTGGGAGCCTAAGCGCTTGTTTGTAGCTGAGTCTAACCACCCTCAACTGTTGTAGTGGCCTCCTCAGTGGTAGCACTCTGTTCGGAGGGGCCAGCACCCATCGCCTGCTTGAGCTCACGAGCTTATCATCTCTCTACCTCTTGTCTCAAATCTCTCAAGATAAGCTTGAGCTCCTCCTCCTCAATCAACCCCACATCAAAATATACAGCATCAGGATCATCATCCGAGTGGGGCCTCTTCCCATGAAAAGACTGAGTATGCTCCTCAGGAGAAAATAGTTCCACTACCTGAACCGGGAATGTAGTCTCTAGTAGTGTCATCGGTGCTGCCGGTGCTGCTGTCATATCGGCCTGGAGTCGCTGGATCTCCGTCTATAAGGCCGTTAAATCTATGGGCTGGGCCATGCTCATCCTCTGCTGAACACTCTCCTTGAAGGCAAGAATGTGGGCATCTATGGTGGAAATACGGTCCTTAATAGAGCGATCATGAATCTCTACATATGGCCCTTTGACTCTGTGATGGCTTGGCAGACCCAAGGCCTAAACTACTGAACCAACTGAGTCAACTGTGACTCAACATGTGATAATTGCTTCGCCAGGCCAATATAAATACTTTGGATAAGTAGAATTGCGCATGGGTGCAGCCTGTGATGAAGTCGCCTATAGTGCGAGAGTAGAAGTAGTGGGCCCCCTATTCTTATCTGCCTCGGTCTGTGGGGGCCTATCCTCTATAACAATATAAGTGGTGGTGATGTGTGAAACCTCAGGTGGTGGCACTGGGGCGAATATCTATGGTATGGAGCAGGTTAGTGCTCGCTGGAGTACCACCGAGTTCTCCTCAGGCTTGATCAAGCTGGCATCCAAAGTATGCTAGACCTCGATCAATGAGTCCAGCTAGTGTAGACTCTCCACTCTCACTCTAGATAGAGTCTATAGATCAAGTATGGAAAGGGAAAGAGGCAAACCTCTTCAGGGTGGCCTCGTTGATCTGCTCGGCGATAAGGTAGGCCCAATCTATCTCATAACTAGCCAAGATGCTGGCAACTAGCACTGTATGCTCTGGCGTCAAAGTATTATGAGCAAGTGTCATTCGGATGCGTGATGTGACAATCGTCTACCAAAATTTGGTGGGTAAATTGAGAGAAGCCTTAATAATAGGCTCCGAGTGAGTAGCAACTGGTGCAGGTTCTGGACCCTGCTCAACAATCAATCCGATCACCCATCTCATCAAGCTGACTCTATAATTTGGATCTCTCATCATCGTCAAATCCGTCATTTTCCCCACTCTGTGGTCAAACTCAGCTATAGATCTAGGGGCAGGGAACTTTGGCCCAAATAGCATACAATAGATGGAGATCTCTAAGATGTCCACCCATCGGCCCCTTACATTGGTCTCTGTCAGTGTGGGCTGAGTGAGGGGCTTCTTCCCGTTGAGAAAAGTACTATGAATGTGGCTACTTATGATGCATAAAACTCCCTCACCATAGTCGAGGAGTATCTCTCGAGTGATCTGGTCAGCCACTGGAGCCTGTATATGATCATAGTGTCCTGGAGACCGGGGACACTATCGACTCTATCTGGGATGACTCGGGGCTCCTCATAAATAGATTAGGCTAGCTTGCCTCGCTCTATGTCTGTGTGTCCTCTGTATAGATGTGCTGTGTACCCACGACACACCAACAACTAGTATGAGCATCTGGTGGAGATGGTGATGCTCACGGTACGACAGAGGACTCTGTTCTGATTTATCGCCAGCTGACTCTGAGATGGAGTCCTCTCCGGATGGAGTCGTTTGAATAGAGTCACTCCTGTCGTGGTCTCCCTCATCAGACTGTGGAGTATGAATGACAAGAGCCTGAGTCTGCCCAGCTTTAGCGGCAGCCCTCAGTTGTGGTTTGTCAGCCTCCGAGTCGGGTTGGACGTGGAGCTCCTCTAATGAACCACTCGGGGTGGGGACTTGCTCATTCCCCGAGGGGCTCATCCCTTACCCTCTTCTGCATGGCCTTAATTTCCTCATGTATCACTTTTGGGGCCATGATACCTGAAACATAGACATTTAGGCACCTTGGTTAGCCCCACAGATTAGAAAATGAAATGAAAAAATAACTCAGTATTTGTTGCAGAAGGTTCAATGAAAGCACCTCTACGGGCCATAGTGGAAGCTACAAGCATAGAAGGCTCGCGTAAAACAGTGGCCATAAATTCTTTTGTTCACTAGAAATGTCTACAAGATCAGGTACAATTTGTAGAATGCTCTACGAGCCGTAGATTGAGTCGTAGAGGATTCCAGTGTCTGAATTTATTTCAAGCAGCGATACATGAGACCTTTCTACAAGCTACAAAGTGTTCTATGACTCATAGCAAGTCTCATCTGATGGGTACTCAAAAAATTTAGGTTTTTGGAATTTTGTAGAAGGGGCAATTATGAGTCGTGGAATGTTCCACGGGTTGTAAAAGCCACTCATAAACCAGAAAACTCAGTCACCTGAGTTTCTAAGTCCATCAACATGGACCTCATACGATTTTTTTAACCTATTCTACCGGCATTGAAGCTATATTTACATATGTACATGATTCATAACACCACAACCAATCCCCAACATGATGATTAACACATATACCCCATAAAAATGATTAGACATGCTTTTCCTAACCCTTCCGAACCCGTATGATTGAATTAACATCAAAATTATGCACCCATGTCATCACATACACCAACTTACACATATAATCAATTCATCACAAATAGTGGGTGATTTAGTAGGCACCAAAACACATCATTCAACTTACAACAAGGTAACTACACCAAATTTTGGTTTTAGAAACATATTTCAAGAACAAGAAACCACAATTTAATCAATAATCATAGAATTTTGTACACATGGTTTTGTGTTTAACGTAACGATACCCAACAAAAGCATTCCACCTAACCATACAATAATTGGTAAATTATTGGTCTTTAAAGTACCGAAAACTTACCAAATTGAGTGAGTAGATTGTAGAAATTGAAAATGGTGAAGAGGCACTAGAAACCCTAGGTTTCTGAAAAACTTTGCCAGAAAGTGGTGGTGGTGTTGCCGTTGGTGGTTGAAAAGTTTAGAGGTGGGGTTGACCGGGTGTTTTTTGTAATTTAGGGCTAAAATGGGGTCAAAATATCTTGACCCCAATATTTATAGGTTAACCGTGATGGGCATGGGTTCTACAAAACCCCGATTATAGGCCATAGAGTATTTTACGGCTTATGAATTGCGATTTCGTAGGACATCCAAACCCTAGTTTTTAGGACTGGGTTTCACGGACTAGTCTACGAGTCATAAAATGAAGTAAGAAGACTCATAAAGTTGGTCGTAGAGACCCCAAAACTTAGTCAAAAATTCAGAAAACTTATCGGGAATCCACAAGCCCCGTTCATGTCCTGTAGTGGTACCTATGGATCGAAAAGTTTGCTCATGGACTAGGGTACACAACGTTTTCCTTCTTGGAAATTTCTAGGAGATGGTGTATGGGTCATAGAGTGATTTACGGCCTGTAGAATAAGTCATAGAGGCACTACCTAATGCCTTTCTCAGCCAAGAGTGGCTGACTTAGCCCTGTACCTGCATATTCTTCACAGGACACACTATTACCCTATATGCAACTAGCCGAATGTCCAAAATTATAACCAAAATACAAGAAAATAAACTACCTATAAGTCTAAAAACTAAAAAATAAAGCCACAACTACAACTATTACATAAAAAATGTTGGGTTTCCTCCCAAGTAGCTCCTGATTTATTATCAAGGAGCAACGTAGAAAACTTGGTTACTCAAAATTCACCAAGTGCCTAGATTTCATTCTTCCAATCATATGGCCTCTTTATAAATTGACAGATATTGAAGAAAATTTCAACATCGTTCAATCTTAACCTAAGTTGACTGGCTTCCATATCTATCGGTGCTCTACCAGTGGCTAGGAATAGTCATTCCAATATGATCAAGGCATCGACGCTAACTTCTTAATCGTGGATCACAAAGTCTGTAAGGAATATGAACTTTTCAACTTTGACAAGCACATCTTAGAGTATGCCCACAGGCTTCTTCATTGTGTGGTCAACCACAACTGCGTGCTTATCGAAGTGGGGGCTCCTAATCCTAGCTTCTTCAAGACCACAAAGGGAATCAGATTAATGTTGGCACCTAGATCATGTAATGCCTTTGTGAACTCCACATCTCCAACAGTGTAGGGCATGGTAAAAGCACTGGGATCTTCTCAATTTTGGAGCAAGGACCTCGTAGCAATTGCACTGCTATGTTGAAGCTCTTGGGAAAGCTCTTACTAATAGTGTTCTTCTTCGTAACCAAGTCTTTTATGTACTTTGCATACCCTGGCATCTTCTCCAATGTCATTGAACTTTCCTTCCTCCTCCTTTTTTCTGATTCTTTGAGGGAAGGGAGGCGGAGGCCTAGGAATGGGCTTCAACTTCTATAGTGCATCAACAGCTTCACTCACCCATCCTTGCCATGATCATCTTTGATATGTACATCTTTGAACACAACCGTCTCCTCTCGAACATCATCCTCATCAAATGGTATAGGAGGATCAATGATGCTCTTACCACCACGAGTAGTAACTACCATGCACTGCCCTTCAATCTTAGGATTCTAAATAGTGTTGCTAGGCAATGTACCCTTCTGACTTGGATTTAGTTGAGTCAGCACTTGACCAAATTGTTGCTCAAGCTGTTTGATAGTAACAGAATGAGACTCAATGTTCTAATTAATACTAGAGAACTCAGATTTCATCCCCCTCAAAGTCTTATCCTATGTCTCAGCTTTCTTCAATAGATGATCGAACATCTTCTCAATTCTTTAGCTACTCGCAGCTGTGTCATAGTTATGTGGTGGCACATAAGGACCATTTCTGTGATCATCTCTTGGCCCTAATCAACGTCTCTATCTTGGCCATGATTTTGGTCATAGTATCCTCTATGGTTGTCTCTAAAAGATCCATCTCGATTAAAGTTTTTACCTTAGTCTCCTTGACCTTGGTGGCAATAGTCCTTATTAGACCCTTGGGTGTTGGTCCAGAAATCCCCCATCTGATCAGTAATAAAACAACTGTCCTCTACATAGTAGGGATAATCATACATGGGTGCACGTAGAGGCTGATGAACAATTGCATTAACTCACTCCTGGTTCTGCTTCATCATCACCTCCATGACTGTACGGATTCGGGCAAGCTCTTGCACAATCTCTTCATTTATCTTAGCTTGCTCTGAACCAATACTAATAGCGCACGAACTTTTGGTAGATTCTTTGTCTCTTTGCCCCTTTGCATGATTGGTATTGACCATACTATCCCTCTTTTCTGCAATTGTTGCGAATGGCTGATCTAAGAACATTAATGGTATCCTTACAAGCTTGACTATTTTCATCCAATGCATGATAGAAGATCTCCACTAGGGCATGATCAACAATCTTGTGGTTTAGGACACCTCTTAAGCACTTAGTAAAATGCTCCCATGTAGTACTGATCGAGTCACAAGGAAGTTGCTCAAAGTTGTTAATCTGATCTTTCAACTTATGCTTCTTCGACCTCAGGAAGTACCTCTCCAAAAAGGCCTTCTGCAATTTAGCCCAAATGATGATTGAAATCTGTGGGAGCTCAGATAGCCATAGTGCTGCATTACCTATAAGAGACAATGGGAAGACATGAAGTCACACAACATCCATACAAAGATTCTGTGTTCCCATCACACTCTTGTAGACAAATGCAACGTTGTGTAGATGGCTATGAGGATCCTCTGATGGTAAGCTCCCAAACAACCCACAGTTCTATAGTATCTGAAGCAATCCACTCGAAATCATGAACTTCGTGTTAGCCGGTAGTGGTGCAACACAATAGCTTCAGCTACCTCCATAGCCATTGGATTCATCCTATATTGATTCCACTGATAAGTGTTTTCATTAAAATCCTATGGTTGTGGAGCAATATCCTCAAGAGGAGATAGGTTCTCATTTTCAGCATTTTCATTCTCGTTCCTGTTTAAAGTTGCATTTGCTGTGTTGTTGGCATTTTCTGGGGTCACTCTTCTCAACGTTCTCTGGATCTCTGGGTCAACTGGGTCAAGGTCTACCTCAACTTCGCGTGTTGGGAATACACTACACTTACACCCTAAAAAGTAACAAAAATAACAAAAACGTAAAATATAGGAAATAAGGTTTAATACCCCAATCACTTGAATTAACCAATTCTAGTCATATTCCTTGGCAACAACACCAAAATCTTGATGTCACCCAAGTTACACCACCTTTTTTAGGATAAAGCAATAGTTGTCACAAAATAGAGCCTAACCAAGGTTAGGACGAACTCACAACGAATATGTAGACTTAAGAGAATTCAATTAATACAATTTGAGTGATTAACTGGTGAATATGTACACTTAAGAGAATTTAATTAATACAATTTGAGTGATTAACCGACTTATCTCCCCAAAAAGGATGGGGAGGAGTTTGCAATAACAAATAGAAAAGTAATCATAACAATCACAAAAGTTTAACCAATATGGAGAGAAGCTAGGATATTCCCATGATTCCTTAACATAGAATCACCGGATAACCTAATTCTTTTCTAGTGTGTAGCATGCACGACGCTAAGTTAAGTTCACCGAACCATTTAGACCAGGCATTACTAACCCTTACCTATTAGTCCCTAACTCGGTGACTTGGCTTATCTCCGTAGTATGACATTACTAACCCTTACCTATTAGTCCCAGTACAACTTCCCTGTCATGACCCAAGCCTAGGGCCTACACATAACATGATGAATGGGGAATCCGAAGGGACCCCAAATAAGCCACTTAACATATCATTACACATCCTTGTCCTCGGAAGTAAGTAAACAACATCAAGAGAACATAAAGGATAAAGGTGCTAAGGGAGTTTTTCATAGCTTAAAAACATACAAGAGTCAAGAGAGTCAAAGTTCAAAGCATCATTATATAATTTGTCCAACCACACCTCTAATCTTAGATTCGAGTGGGGGCCAAGAAAACTTTTCGGACTCCCACTAGCATCAAAGTGCAATATAAAGAAATAGCAAGAGTTAAAGAGAAAGCTTGTGTCCCCGAACTTGAGGACTCACCAATAGTTTATCTTTAAGAGAACCAACTAGCCACGTGGAGGAGGAAGATGATCAAGGCGAGCTCCGGTTCCTACAAGGTGACATCATGTAGGCATAGAGTATGCGTTAGTACGTTTGAATGTACTAAGTATGTAGGATGCAATGAAACAAGAGATAGACAACATAATCAAAATGCATAGACATAAGCAATGGATAGTATAATAATAATATGGCATGCATGATCAATGTTTGAAGTAAAACATGCTTGTATAGAACATATTACATGTGTAGGAAGAGACCATCATCATAGACCAAGCTAACTAGTACTTGGAATCCAAGGCATACCACCCCCTCGGGCAGTGATTGAGGAATCTACCCTTCAAGTGCTAGATGGGCACACCACTCCCCATTAAAGTGATTGAGGAATCTACCCATCAATTGATAGATGGGCATACCACCCTCCATCAAAGTGGTTGAGACATATCACCCCCTCAACTAGGTATGGTCAACTTGCAACACTATAGACACTTTTCATGAATTCAATAAATACATACATTCCTTTCATCATCATAAAGTCATTTGACCCATAGGCCATGCAATAGATCATCAATAATTCAAGAACCCTTAACCGAACATTTTATCAAACACTTGGTGGGTGTGAAATGCTAGTTCAAAATCATGCAATTCAAGAGTGAAATCACGTAAGAAAACTCAATGTAAATCAACCAACCAACACTTGGTAACACCCTCATGCAAGATACATTGAAACACTTCATCAAAGCTCATCATAGATCATAGGTTCATAGCTCAAAAGATGCTTAAACAATACACATTTCATGAAAATACAACATAGTATATAATCAATTCATAGTAAGAAGTACTCATAGATAAATCAACTTGAAAACATGCAATTTACATAAAAAGGAAGGTTAAGCACCACAGGTGAAAGGACCCAATGGTTGAAACTTGCATATCTCAACTTTGGAGATTTCCTTGATGAAGATTTGAATAAGAACTTGAAGCTTGAATGAATTTTCTTGAATTCGGAAATGAGTTTGAAACACTTGAATTTGGGTGAAATATTTCGCTAAGTGTTAGAGAGAGTTTTGTGGAATGTCTTGAATGATATGAGGTTGAAAAATAACTAAGTATAGGTTTTTTATGCATAGGAAGACTTAGGCACAAGAACCAAATCCCTTAGACCGAAATAGGAAACTGGAGCAAAAATAACACTGGTCTGCGCCCTAGCCGCGTCGCGCCAGGGGCTCGGATCGTCTCTGGAATTCGTCATTTTTGGGAAATCAAATTTTTACACGAATGCTCTAAAATTGGGGTTATACCTAGTTCCAACTCAATTTTTCCCCTTGATCATGAATATAAAGTTGAAATTTCGATATCACGCACAGATTTTGAGATATATGAAAAAATTACAAAATTGGGCATTTCCGAGGCACATTTTCGGGCACTTTTTGGAATGTTTCAATATCTCCCCCTTGGGAAAATTCGTCACTGAATGTCAAAGAAATGTATATGGGAAGTAATCAAGATAATTTCAGCCCAACACATGAATGCAATAAAACCTCATTTCGAAAAATCTCAACATAAGTTTTAATATCACCATAAACTAGTCAACATAACATGAATGCATGCAAATGACATAAGGGCTGAAATATAAGACTTGAAATCACATAGGGGACTTAAATTAGTACCTTAGGCTTGAGTAGAATGGACAAGATAGGGATATCGCTTTTGCATGTACGCCTCAGCTTTCCGTGTAGTACTCTTAACTTGTTGGTTTCTCCAAAGGACCTTGACAGAAGCAATATCCTTGTTCCTCA
>JAPFFP010042287.1:0-14267 GCA_026153255.1 Solanum medicagineum | reverse complement strand
CATGTATATCAAAGTGTGTTCATGTTTAGTACGATAGACACCGGGGCCCCAACGGCCTAGTCATATGCATTCCCGTTCGACTTATTATCACTATTTATTTATTTTAAAGAATGCTAGAGGTACGAATCCCATGTGACAAGCGTAAGTGGACGTACAGTACGAGTTGGTTCTCCCGGGCTTTATCGGCAACGGGTGCCAGTCCACCCTAACGGGGCATGGGGTGTGACCTAACACTTGGCTAGTAAGCTCATTTCAACACCTTGATTACTATGTGTAAGCACTAATATTTTATTTCCCTTAAGCAGTCATAGTTCAAGTCTGAGACCATTACAGCTCTGGAGTAAAAGTTACTGTTTCACTAAGTAGAGTTTCAATGCAGATCACACCTTCATTATGCGTGGTAGTCTTCCTTCAGCTGATAGACTCTCTTATATAATATTAAAATAAGTGGGGGATTATTGGAGAAATGGTGCATTTTAATATTTTTTATAAAATGTTTCAAGTCCTATGTCTTTAAGATGTTTTCTTGGCAGTTAGTGGGCATTAACCTCATGTTTGACAATTTAGTCCGTTTGCTATTATACTCCAATTGGAGTTACTCATTGGAGTTACTCCTTTTGACCTTTGAGGACCAGCACGTTGAGGGCATTTGTTGCCTCACTAATATTCCTCTTTATTCCTCCATTACATCTTGTAACTTATGTAACCTCTAAACTATTTATCTACCCTAATTACTTCTTATTCATTGCATGGAAGACTTCTATAACTATAAATACTGGTGGTCTTTATTTGTTTTGGGTATATAACATAAGAGAGAAAAATATAGAGTGTAGAGTTTGTCAAAAAAGAGAGTTCTTATTAGTTGAAGGGAGGTGTTCTTATTGTGGAGCTTGAAACTCAACTCTTGTCTAGAGTTTATTGAGTTACACTTTTGTGAAATACTATTGAATCCTAGAGGGGACGAGTAAAAGAGAGTACTGCTGGACCGGCGAAAACATTTGCCGCAGTAGGCTTGAATCTCTTTAAAGAGAGTGGGCTTGAATCTCTTTAAAGAGAGCTAGATATCCGCGCCTCAACCTGAAGATTTTGTTCTCCATTTTTATTTTTCAATTGTAATTTTCTTGTAATTTCACCAACATGTTCTTATGCAAGCTCTATGAAAAGGATGAATTAAGCTTTCATGATACTTCTCAAGGAAGTATGAATGATTATGGAGTTTTCTCACCTAAGAATGAATTCGTAATGATGAAAGGACAACACTCACATTACATGTATCATTATGAAATGATCTATTCTATGATTAAGTATTTATGAAATAGATTGGTAACTTATTATTGCCTTTACAGGTTAAACTTATGGTAAATATTTCATTGGAATTCTACTTAGCACCGAGTGGACTTTGAGGTAGATGTTTGACCTAAAGCATCTCTAGTAGTAATATTTAGTCTCATAACTATGTGCCACTGCATTGCTAGTAGATCCATATATAGCCTATATAATGACCCACTTATGGGATAGAGTCTACCTTGGCAAGTACTCTTCACTTTCTACGGTGTAGGGGCAACATTATGATTCCATATTATAGCTTGTATGGTTTTATTATTGGTTACAATTGATATCCCACATATGATTATGATTTCTTATGATTTGCACTTCTTAAAAAGTTTAAGTTACAATTCTTATCATGCACTTCTTATGAATTCTCTTATGATATCTTTTGACTTCCAGATTATTTATTGACAATTAGTTAGCTAGAGACTATCCTAGTAACTCATCTATATTTAGAGGCTTTCAGATAAATGATGTAGTTGGAGTCTATGTCACTCTTTTTTCTATGCCAGCTTTATACTCTTTCTTTCATACGTATGATTGTTAGACTTCACCAGATTTTATCCCGCATCCTCTTATATATCTATGTATTTTCTTACCTTATGTATATTTTACATGCTAAGAGGCTTGGTTAGAGTTCCTCGAGATCCCAATCATCGTGTCATGTCTAGGACCTGGCTTGGAATGTGACAATCAGATTGTTTCTCTTCATCATTTTTTTGTTAAGCTTAATGTTTATTAGTTATTAGAATACTCTTTTTTTCCTACTCGTATTATGATTAGTTAAAATCCCTAAACTAGATTTGGAGTACTAATAAATGGATTTTTCACACTAATCTTTTTACAAAGGTGTTAGTCATTATGTGTTAGTAGTAATTTTTTAAAAATTACTTTTGATGGTTACAACCATTAAAATTTGTCTAAATTTCAAACTTGTTTGACAAAAAATGTTATGATTAGGAAAATGAATCAATAACACAAATTTAGGGCTATTGACCCTCATCTAATAGATTGAGCTAGTAATAGAAAAAGGGAAAAGACATAAAACTTCACCCTTGAACTTGGAATGAAAATTCAGTTACATGCTTAAACTACTAGGGTAACCTATTACACACCTATTCTTATTAAAATTAAATGCAGAGAAAAAGGGGCGCATTTGGTCAAAAAGAAAGCAAAAAAAAAAAACAACTTTTTCCGAACCCCTACTCCTTCTCCTCTTCTTCTTTTTCACACCACCCTATTTTTCTTCTCCTTCACTTTTCTTATATAATGACCCGGACATTATACGACTTCATCGGAGCTTGAAATATGTCATTTTTGGCAAAATTGGACCAAGTGCCACCTAAAGGGAGACTACAAGGTCCATGTGAGATCACACAGCCCGTGTGGCCTCCAGTGATGTGATACTTGGCTTTAGTTTTTGGTGTGCGGCCATGGCGTGGAGTTTTGAGCTAAGTTATATCATACTTGGACCCCACACGAGCTGTGTGACACTTCACGGATCGGGTGGAGGGACATGTGAATGTCCTTGAGCTTGGAATACCAATTTTTGGTTCAAATGTAGTCACACGGCCACCTTCACGGGCCGTGTGAAGGCGCACGGGACGTATGGGCAACCATCTAGCTTCCGGAATGAAACTTTTTCTAAGTATGAAATCACCATCTCATAACATGTCGTAAAATATTTTTCCAAGTGTGGTGGTACGGGCACCTACATGACCCGTGTAGCTTCACACGGGCCGTGTGGCCTTTCTGCGTGGGTGATTTTTCATCAAAACAAATTCTAAGTGTTGGGTTATGGTTATGAACCTTTTTCAAGAGGAAAATTTGTCTAAGTGAGGGTTCATGGGCTAGTATACGGACCATGTAGTGCCACATGACTCGTGTACCTCTCCTTGAGGTGGTGACGTGATATTTTTCCATCCGCTTCATTAATGACATTTTCGTAAATTCGGATTATCCTAATGGTCTTTTATAACTTCCCATGATATCTAAAGACTTTCTAATAACCTAAACTCTATTCCTACCATTCAATATTCACTCCTCACATTTTTAACCTCTCTCAAACTCCTCTCAAGAACTCTTGTGGATTTCAAACTTGGGAGTCAAGGCAAACTCAAATCTTCTTCAAATTTCTCTTTGAACTTCTTCATTGGGTTAAGAAATGAGGGTTTGATCCTTGATTCCTTTCAACCAAGGACACCCAAACTATCTTCAAGTAACTTTCCTGAATTCTTAGCTCACTTTAAATTGGGGTTTTAAATATTGTGATTCCTTAAATATAAGTAATGTATGGGTTACATTTATCTACTAATATTAAGTTGATTTAAGATATATTATGATGGTTTACATTGGATTTATGAAAATAAGAATGTGCATGTCCCCTTTCAAGCTTGATTTAGGCATGGGTAGTCTATATTATATTTTTAAATGTATATTTTACTTATGTTTTATTTGAATCTTATAATGTATTATTGAATTTAGTTTGAATCCATATTACCCATGTTATTCTCACATTATTCATAGCATATGCATTCATGTTCATGAGATTTTATGGAAATCTAGAAGCGGGTTAAACCCAATAATGTTTTATGAAATAATTTTGATAAAATTATGGCTATGACAAGAATGTGATCTCATAAATATCTTTTGTTAATAGCTCTTTGAGTATATTAGGTACTTGCACTGCATTGTGATGAGTATAAGCTATTCCTATGCATGAGCATTATGATTATGAATTATGATTTGGCTTTGAGCCTAAATATGCATTGAAAAGATTTGCAATGACTTTGGCCTTTTTTGAAATCATGTATATGTATAAGAATTTTCATGGGATATTTTGACTTAGCACCGATGGATTGGAGGGGGGGTGTCAAGGCTATCCCCAAGGGTCATCTCTCTTTTCTCGAACTATGTGCCAACATAGGAATGGAAGCCATTACCGAAAAGATCGGGTCGTAAGGAATGATTATTCATTTATTGATATGATATGCCAATAAAAGTCCTTTTGAAAAGATTAGGTCATAAGGAAGGTGTCCATCCATCGAAAAGACTGGGTCTTAAGGTGTGATGTAGATTACCATGGCAAGTAATCTTCTCCTACCGTTGAGAGGTCTGTATCGGACTAATTCATGTTATGGTTCACATGAATTTGATTTGTCGGTTATAGTCTTAGCCCTACTATATAGATGAGCATCTTTGCATGTCACTCTCATGGACTTCATGGCATATTGTTATATTAACCTCCTTGTGTATGTATATCTATTCTATATTATGTGCCCTTTCCACCTAACACTGAAATGCAGGTTTTGGTAAGTCATATGTGTTGCATCTCGCATACTTAGTACATTCAAATGTACTAACGCATACTTTTGCCTACAAGATTTCACCATATAGGGACCGAGGAGCCTATTCATCCACCTTACGACGTCTAGTTCGGGTTCCAAGTTGAACTTATCATGGTGAGTCCTATGTTCCAAGGACAAACCACCATTCAGTCTATCTATGTGTTTTTATCTACTTTGCTTACGTTGAGGGTGAGTCTGGGGTATGCCTTGGCCCCCCACCTGTCTTATGTTAGAGGCATTGTTGGATACCTTGTACAGTCTTTACGTTATATGCTGAGTGTTGTATTTGGAAATCTTTCCCATGACTACTTTTGGATTATGTTGATATGAAATGACTCTATGTTATGTGCCTAAAGATCCTAAGTCTCGAATTGCCCCCATAGAGTGAGTCATACTTACCTGGCCCTTAGTCTTTATATGCTACGTATTATGTGATTCCATGCTAATCTTTTTCCCTATGATATCCCTATAGCGTGAGTCCTACTTTCCCGTCTCTTAGAACTTTGTGTTTACTATTTGTATACGCTTCTGAACCGGTGGTGTGAATATGAATACTTTGAGGGCTTGTTTGGGAACTCTTGGGTTCCCATTCGCCATTTCACTCCTAGACCCTAGGTCTGGGTCGTGACAAAGATGGTATTAGAGCACTATGTTTGTAAATGATCCTCGGAGTCCAATATATAATCCTATTCATGGGTATGAAGTGCACCCTTGCCTATGAGTGGGAGGCTATGATGACCTTCTGGGAATAGTCTCACTTCTTCATGTCTTATGTCTTGCTCTGAATCGTATGTTTGGTTTCCCTATCTTGATGGTGCCCTTGCTCTATTACAAAAGATGCCTCGAGGAAGAGCTCCCAGACTTGCTCTGGCTAATGAGGGTCAAGCACCCCAAGGGCTTATGGAAGAGTCTATCTCTAATGGTGAATTTCATACGACCTTTGCTATGCTTTCTTAGGTGGTGACTTCTCAAGCTAGGCAGGCTAATCTTCCTTGGATTTCGTATGAACTTTGCTATGCTTGCCTAGGTGGTGACTTCTCAAGCTAGGCAGGCTAATTTTCCTTGGGATGCCACTCTAGCTTCTAGGGTGAGGTATTTCATCCAGATAAACCCTCCGGAGTTTTTTGGGTCAAAGGTTGATGAGGATGCTCAGGAAATCATTGATGAGCTCACCAAGGTGTTGAACGTTATCAGTGTCACTTCTGAGGAGAAAGCTGAATTGGCTGCCTATCAATTGAAGGATATGGCTCAAATATGGTACACTCGATGATCGATGGAGAGGGTTTGTGGTAATGCTGTTAATTTGTAGGAGTTCAAGCTTGCTTTCCTGGACCACTTCTTCCCACTTGAGCTTAGGGAAGCCAAGATGATTGAATTTATTAACCTCAAGCAAGGGGGTATGAGTGTGAGGGACTATGCCCTCATGTTCACTAAGCTTTCTTTGTATGCTCTGACACTTGTGGCTGATCCTCATGCAAGAATGCACAAGTTCATTTCTGGTATCTCTAACTTGCTTGCGAAAGAATTCTATATGTCCATGCTCATATGAGATATAGATATTTCCAGGTTCATGGTTTATGCGGAGCAAATTCAAGGGGAGAACTCAAGGATAGGAGAGTACAAATCCTAAGAGGGCCCATTTTGATGGTGAGTTCTCCGACTCTCATGGTGGTGGTTTTGGTCACTTTCAATAAGGGCAAGGTTCTAGTGCTCGGGTTGCTAACGCTAAAATGCTTCCTCCTAGGGCACCGATTGGAGGTGGACCATCATATCCTTGCTGTAACAAGTGTGGAGGGAACCATATTGGTACTAGTTACAAGGAGTTGAGTGCATGCTATGGGTGTGGTGACAAGAACCATAAAGTTTGTGATTATCCCAAGAATGCGCACAGAGTTCATGGGCAAGTGACGCAAGGTGGCCAAGGTCTAAAAATGGCTCCCCAAGGAGCTGCACTAAGAAACAACAGGTTCTATGCTCTTCATGCACGTCAGGAAGTTGAGGAAGCTCCGGATGTTGTGACTGGTATGCTAAATGTCTTTGATTTTGATGCTTCTTCTTTGCTTAATCCAGGCACAAATTTGTCTTTTGTGATTCCTCTGTTGGCTATTAAGTTTGGTTTGAGTCCCAAAATTTTGAGAGACCCTTTTTTAGTTTATACTCCTATGGGTGAATCAGTTGTTGCTCACAAGGTTTATTGGGGTTGTCCTATTTCTGTGTTGCGTAAAGTCTTTTCGTATGATCTTGTGGAACTTGAGATGTTTGATTTTGGTGTGATTCTCGATATGGATTGGTTGCATGCATCATATGCCTCTATAGATTATAGAACTCGAAAGGTCAAGTTCCAACTTCCGGATGAGCCTGTTCTTTGAATAGAAGGGTAGTGACTCTGCTATTAAAGGTCGGTTTATTTCCTACCTTAAGGCCCATAAGATGATCTCCAAGGGATAATTTTTATCACATTGTGAGGGCCAAGGATGTGGATCCGAGTCACCTACTCTTGAGTTGTTTTCGATGGTGAATGAGTTTGCAAATGTGTTCCCCGATGACTTGCCTGGTATTCCTCCCAAAAGAGAAGTAGACTTTAGCATAGATCTCCTCCCAGATACTCAACCTATATCTATCCCCCCGTATCGTATGGCCCCAACTGAGTTGAAGGAGTTGAAAGATTTGTTGGAGAAAGGTTTCATCAGGCCAAGCATATCTCCATGGGGTGCTCCAGTACTGTTTGTAAGAAAGAAAGATGGATCTATTCGGATGTGCATTAATTATAGGAAATTATATAAGGTAGCCATCAAGAATAAGTACCCGTTGCCTAGGATCAATGACTTATTTGATCAACTTCAAGGGGCTACCCATTTCTGAAAGACTGATCTCCATTCCGGGTATAAGCAGTTGAAGGTTAGAGAGTGTGATATTCCCAAGATGACTTTTCGGACTAGATATGGATACTTTGAATTTGTGGTGATGTCGTTTGGTTTAACTAATGCTCCAGCTGTGTTTATGGATCTTATGAATCAGGTGTTCAAGCCATTCCTTGATAGTTTCGTGGTTGTCTTCATCGATGATGTTCTCATTTATTCCCAAAGTGCGCTGGAGCATAGGGATCATTTGAGGTTGGTCTCTCAGACCTTGACGGAGAAGAAATTATATACCAAGTTTACCAAATGTGAGTTTTGGTTGGGTTAAGTGGCTTTTCTTGGCCATATGGTGTTCGGTGATGGCATTAAGGTTGACTCGAAGAAGACTGAGGCCGTGAAGAATTGACCTAGACCATTGACTCCTTCGAATATTCAGAGTTTTCTTGGGTTGGCTGGTTATTACAGGAGGTTTGTTGAAGGATCCTCATCCATTGCATCTCTGTTGACTAAATTGACCAAAAGAAAGTTAAGTTTGTGTGGTCGGATGAATGCGAGAAGAGTTTCCAAACTTTGAAGGATAGAATTACATCAACTCCCGTATTGACATTACTAAATGGTTTGGATGGGTTGGTGGTGTATTGTGATGCCTCTCGGATTGGGTTGGGTTGTGTACTCATCCAACATGGAAGGGTAATAGCATATGCATCAAGGCAATTGAAAGTGTATGAGCGTAATTACCCGACTCATGATCTTGAGCTAGCGATGTGGTATTTGCTTTAAAAATTTGGAGACAGTATTTGTATGGAGTGCATGTTGATGTTTTCACTGATCACAAGAGTTTGCAATACGTGATCACCCAAAGGGATCTTAACTTGAGGCAAATGATATGGTTAGAACTCCTTAAGGACTATGACATGAGTGTGCAATATCATCCCGGTAAGGCTAATGTGGTAGCCTATGCTCTTAGTAGGCTATCTATGGGAAGTGTGGCTCATGTCGAAGAGAGAAG
The DNA here is from genome assembly GCA_026153255.1 of Solanum medicagineum. Classification (NCBI taxonomy): domain Eukaryota; kingdom Viridiplantae; phylum Streptophyta; class Magnoliopsida; order Solanales; family Solanaceae; genus Solanum; species Solanum medicagineum. The sequence continues at coordinate 5,724 of JAPFFP010042287.1, read as the reverse complement.
AAGGAGTTGGCAAGGGATGTTCACCGTTTGGATAGATTGGGTGTTAGGTTGGCCGACTCTAATTATAGTGGTATCCATGTTCAAAATGGGCCTGAATCCTTGGTGGTGGTTGACGTAAAAGCTAAGCAAGATCTAGACCCATCATCAGTTGAGTTGAAGAAATTGGTTTCTGAAAAAACTTGAGGTTTTCTCTCAAAGGGGAGATGGTGTACTCTGGTATCAAGATCAGTTATGTGTTTTGGATGTGGATGACCATAAGGAGGTGATCATGAGTGAAGCCCATAACTCTCATTATTCTATTCACCCGGGATCTGCTAAGATGTATCGAGATTTGAGGGACGTGTATTGGTAGCATGGTATGAAGAAGGATATAGCCAAGTTTGTATTTAAATGCCCAAATTGTCAACAAGTGAAGATAGAGCACCAAAGGCCCGGTGGGTTGGCTCAAGACATTGACATTCCTACTTGGAAGTGGGAAGATGTGAACATGGACTTTGTGGTTTGTTTGCCTCAGACCCAAAGACAATTTGACTCCACTTTGGTTATCATTGACCTGATGACTAAGTCGACTCATTTCTTACCGGTCAAGACCACTTTTGGCACCGAAGATTATGCAAGGTTTTACATTCAAGAGTTGGTAAGGTTGCATAGTGTGCCTAGGTCTATCATATGGGATCGTTGTACCCAATTTACTTCTCACTTTTAGAGGTTGTTTCAAAGGGGACTTGGTACTAAGGTCAATTTGACCACTGTCTTTCATCCTCAAACTGATGGGCAAGCCAAGAGGACAATTCAAACCTTGGAGGATATGTTGAGAGCTTGTGTGTTGGAATTCAAAAGAAATTGGGATGACCACCTTCCACTCATTTAATTTGCTTATAGTAATAGTTTTCATGCTAGCATTGGTATAGCGCTGTTTGAGGCCTTGTATGTAGGAGATGTAGGTCTCCGGTGGGGTGGTTTGAGTTGGGAGAGATGGCCTTGATTGGCCCGGATTTGGTGTTGGAGGCAATGGAGAAGGTGAAGTTGATTAGGGAGAGGTTGAAGACGGCCCAAAGTCAGCAAAAAATCCTATTCGGATGTAAGACAGAGAGACCTTGAGTTTCATGTTGGTGATTGGGTGTATGTAAAAGTTTCACCTATGAAGGGTGTGATGCGTTTTGGTAAGAAAGGTAAGCTAAGCCCCCGGTATATAGTCCCTTATGAGATTGTGGAGCGAATTGGAAATGTGGCTTATAGGTTGGAGTTGCGTCTAGATTTGAGCTCTATTCACCCGGTCTTCCATGTGTTTATTTTGAGAAAGTATGTTGGGGATCCTAGTACTATTGTATCCTTGGAAGGTGTTAAGGTCGAAGAAAACTTTACTTATGAGGAAGTTTTGATAGAAATTTTGGATAGACAAGTAAAGAAGCTTCGTAATAAAGATGTGGTTTCGGTTAAGGTGCTTTGGAGGAATTAACATGTGGAGAGTGCTACATGGGAGGCAGAATTGGACATGATGAAGCAATACCCCTATCGTTTCCAATCTACTCAAGCCTAACGTATTAGGTATAGCTAAGGCAACCCTGTTCCAGCTCGCATTGTCTTTATTCTCCAAGTGGTCCTAATACTTTCACTCTTAAGTCTCATGGCATGGCATGCTTACATGTGCATTAAAACAATTTTTATGATGTTTTCAATGATTTGAATATGTTTTGGCATGAGTTTTAATGATGTTATGACTTTCAAATGATGAATTATGAATTGTATCTTTTGCTTGGAAGTTTCATGATTTAAGTCAAGCCTTTCAAGCCTTGTTCTTGCACATTCTGGGATGAATATTCACAAGGGGGAGATGATGTAATGACCTAGACATTTTACGACTTCATCGAAGCTTGAAATATGTCATTTTTGGCAAAATTTGGACCAAGTATCACTTCAAGGGAGACTACACAGTCCGTGCGAGGTCATATGGCCCGTGTGGGCTCCAGTGATATGATACTTGGCCTTAATTTTGGTTGTGTGGCCTTGGCATGGGTTTCGAGCTAAGGCACATCACACTTGGACCGACACGGGCAGTGTGACACTTCACGGATCATGTGGAGGGCCGTGTGAATGGCCTTTAGCTTGGAATACCAATTTTTGGTTCAAGTGTAGTCACACGACCACCTTCACGGGCCGTGTGAAGGCTCAAGGGCCGTATGGTCAACCGTATAACTTCCGAAATGAAAATTTTTCTAAGTATGAAATCATCGACTCGTAACGTTTTATGACATATTTATCCAAGTGTGGTGGTATGGGCAACTACACGACCTATATAGCTTCACAGAGGTCGTGCAGCACACACACGACCACCTTCACAGACCATGTGAAGGCTCAAGGGCCGTATGGTCAACCGTATAACTTCCGAAACGAAAATTTTTCCAAGTATGAAATCATCGACTCGTAATGTTTTGTGACATATTTTTCCAAGTGTGGTGGTACGGGCAACTACACTACCTATATAGCTTCACAGAGGCCGTGCAGCCCTCCCGTGTGGGTGATTTTTCATCAAAAAAATTTTACATATTGGGTTATGGTTCCGAACCTTCATCAAGAGGAAAATTTGTCTAAGTGAGGGTTCACGGGCTGGTACATGGACCATGTAGTGCCACAAGACCCGTGTACCTCTCCTTGAGGTGGTGACGTGAAATTTTCTATCCATTTTATTAATAGCGTTTTAGTAAATTCGGTTTATCCTAATGGTCTTTTGGGACTTCCTATGCTATCTAAAGACTTTCTAATGACCTAAACTCTATCCCTGACATCCAAAATTCACTCCTCATATTTTAAAACTCTCTCAAACTCCTCTCAAGAACTCTTGTGGATTTCAAACTTGAGAGTCAAGGCAAACTCAACTCTTCTTTAAATTTCTCTTGGAACTTCTTCATTGGGTCAAGTTATGAGGGTTTGATCCTTGATTCCTTTCAATCAAGGAGACCCAAACTATTTTCCAGTAACTTTCATGAATTCTTAGCTTTCTTTAAATTGGGGTTTAAATATTGTGATTTCTTAAATTTAAGTAATATACGGGTTACATTTATCTACTGATTTTTATGTTGATTTAAGCTATATTATGGTGGTTTTCATTGAATTTATGAAGATATGAATGTGCATGTCCCCTTCCAAGATTGATTTATGCATGGGTAGTCTATATTATGTTTTTAAATGTAAAGTTTTCCTATGTTTTATTTGAATCTTATAACGTATTGTTGAATTTAGTTTGAATCCATATTATCCATGCCATTCTCACATTATTCATAGCATATGCATTGATGTTCATGAGATTTTATGAAAATATTGAAGTGGGTTAAGCCCAATTATGATTTATGAATTGATTTTGATAAGATTATGGCTATGACAAAAATGTGATCATATAAATATCTATTATTAATGACACTTTGAACATATTGGGTGCTTGCACCATATTGTCATGAGTATGAGCTATTCCTATGCATGAGTATCATGATTATGAATTATGGTTTGGCTTTTGAGCTTAACTGTGCATTGAAAGGATTTGCAATGACTATGGCCTCTTTTGAAATCACATATATGTATAAGTATTCTCGTGGGAAGTTTTGACTTAGCACCAATGTATTGGGGGCATCAGGGCTATCCCTAGGGGTCCTCTCCCTTTCCTTGAACGTTGTGTCAGCATAGGCATGGAATCCATTTTCGAAAAGATCGGATTATAAGGAATGGTTGTTCATTTATTGATATGATATGCTAATGAAAATTCTTTTGAAAAGACTGAGTCGTAAGGAAGGTGTCCTTCCACTGAAAAGATTGGGTCGTAAGGTGTGATGTAGATTATCGAACTAATTTATTTTATAGTTCACATAAATTTGATTTGTCGGTTACATTCTCGTCCCCACTATATATATGAGCATCTTTGCATGTCACGCATCATGGACTTCATGACGTATTGTTATATTAACCTCTTTGTATATGTATATCTCTTCTATATTATCTGCCCTTACCACCTAACATTGAAATGCAGGTTTTGGTAAGTCATATGCATTGCATCCCACATACTTAGTACATTCAAACATACTAACGCATACTTTTGCCTACATGATTTCACCATGTAGGGACCGAGGAGCCCATTCATCCACTGTACGACGTCTAGTTCGGGGTCCAAGTTGTATTTGTCATGGTGAGTCCTATCTTCCAAGGTCAAACCACCATTCCTTCTACCTCTGATGTTTTTATCTACTTTACTTATGTTGAGGGTGAGTCTGGGGTATGTCTTTGCCCCCGACCTGTCTTATGTTAGGGGCATTGTCAGATACCATGTACACTCTTTATGTTATATGCAAGTGTTTTATTTGGAAATCTTGCCCATGACTACTTATGGATTATGTTGATATGAAATGATTCTATATTATTTGCCTAAAGATCCTAAGCCTCGAATTGCCCCTGTAGGGTGAGTCATACTTACCCGCCCTTTAGTCTTTATGTGCTATGTGTTTTATGATTCCATGCTAATCCATTTCCCTATCATATTCCCATAGCGTGAGTCCTACTTTTCCTCCCCTTAGAACTATGTGTTTACTATTTGTATAAGCTTCCAAACCAAATGATATGGCTATGGATACTTTGAGGCTTGTTTAGGAACTCTCAGGTTCCCATTCGCCATGTCACTCCTTGACCTAGGTCTGGGTCATGACATCGTATCACAACATTCTTCTTGGCTTACGAAAAACAATATGATAATTTTTTGAGAGGAAAAAAGAAAATAAGATTGAGGGGATAGAATCCATTGCAAAAGTTGGTGAAGTTGTTCAACTTACGGGTTCGCTACTCAAACAAAATTTCCGGGGAGACATCCGAAATTAATCGATTTTACTATTTTCACTATCAAATTCGTCAAGTCAAACACCAATTATTCAATTTATTTCTACTTTTATTGTTACTTGTGAGCACATGAAATAAGAAAATTTTCATGGCTTTCGCTTTTTTTTTTTCAGTAAAAGAATTGTTGGATTTTGCAAGAAATTTAATCTTTTGATGTATTTTCATAGATATTTGCTCTCTATGGAAAATTCTTTAAATTTTTCTCAAAATTAGTGATAGTAACTTGAGCACTATATAATTTTTCTTTGGTTGAAGAGTGATGAAATTGGTGGTTAGGTATGGTGGGTTTTTTTATGTCATATGATATTTGATGATGAGTATGGTGCAATCAGGTGGTGATGGTGTTGAAATTTTTTTAATGGTGGTAGGCTTCGTGGTTAGAAAAGAGAATAAATTTGATAAAATTAATGCTTGGCTTTGTTAATTTTTGTATGAAGGAAGAAGAAGACCACCATTGCTGGTGTTTTTCTGAAAAAGAAAAGGGTTATTCATATAAGAATAGAGAGAGAAATAAAGGCAAAATGACTCAAAAAAGTGAAAAATAAATAAATTACATATGCAAGCTTAGAAAAGGTCTAGCAGGTGCATGTAAATCACATTGGCTTGTGCAACTGATTTTGTACGTTTGAAGGTGGTAATAATATCACTTTCAATAAGAATAGGTGTGTAATATGTTGGCCCAGTAGTGTAAGAGTGTAACTGGCTTTTCGAAACAAGTTCAGAGGTAAATTTATCCCTTTTCCCATTAGAAAAATAACTTGAATATATCTGACATTAATCACTTTTTTAACAATGAAGAAGGTGTAATTTGAATGACATCATGTATCTGTCGTATTGTCCTTTTGCCAC
>JAPFFP010042286.1:0-14267 GCA_026153255.1 Solanum medicagineum | reverse complement strand
ATGATAAAAGGAAAGTATGTATATGATATCTCTCTATATAGTGTTGGATTGACCATAGCCAATTGAGGGGTATGCCTTAATCACCATGGGAGGTAGGGTGTGACCATCCACTAACCTATCAAGGGGTTTGTACCTTGGTAACCTATCAAGGGTTTTGTACCTTGGTACCAAGGTGATGGGGCGGCATCATCACTAACCTACCAAGGGGTTTGTACCTTGGTAACCTATCAAAGGGTTTTTACCTTGGCACTAGGGTGATGGGGCGCCATCATCACTAGCCTATCAAGGGGTTTGTACCTTGGTAACAAGGGTTTGTACCTTGGCACCTAGGTGATGGGGCGGTATCATCACCAACCTACAAAGGGGTTTGTACTTTGGAAATCTAGCTTGGTCTTTTCTACACATATGCTATCCTATATAAGCACGAGTTACTTAAGTATGTTTTACTTGAGCATTGATCATACATGCAATATTGTTATATTATGCTTGATGCCTATTGTTATGCATTTTGATTATGATGTATATCTCTTGTTGCATTGCATCCTACATATTAGTGCATTCAAACATACTAACTCATACTATTGCCTACATGATGTCACCATGTAGGAACGAAAATCCCTCTTGAGCATCCTCCTACATGTGGCTAGTACGACTCTCCATTCTGGGGACCTAGTTTGTGAACTCTTGCTATGTATAAGACATATTGTCCTTGATGTATTGATTCTGTTGACTATGAGGGTGAGCCCGGTTATATGTCCCCCGCTCTTATCTATGTAATAGAGGTGTCATTGGACAAAGCAATGTATTTATGCTATGAGTTGATTCTATTATCTCTTGATCCTATGCTATGACAAGTTCTCTCTTAGCCCTTTTGCCCTTATTTCCATTCTTCAAATGTCTTTTAATTGATTCCACAACAAAGGTTGTGTAATGATATGCTACGAGGCTTGTTTGGGGTCCCTTCAGGTTCCCCATCCGCGGGTCATGTCTAGTCCCTAGGCTTGGGTCGTGACATCAATTGTCTACGATAATTTCTAATAACATCTGTCTTCTTAGGGTCCACCTTAATACCGTATCCCGACACCACATGACCATTGACCCCGTCAGATATTAGGAGCTTCTTCGGGGATGAATGTTCACAAGGGGAAGATATTGAAATGACCCCTAAAAGTTCCCGAAAATGTGCCTCGGAAGTGCCCAGAATCAAAATTTCCATATATCTCAAAATTCGCACGTGATATCAAAAATCTAATTTTATTTTCTTGTTCAGGGGATCAAATTGAGTGGAAGATGGGTCTAACCCGATTTAAGAGAAACCATAGAAAAATTTGAAAATCACAAAAATGTGATTTTTACAGACAATCTGCGCCCCTGGCGCGACGCGCCAAGGACGCTCATCTATGTATTTTTGTGGCCAATTTTCTATCTCAGTCCAAGACTTTTGGTTCTTGGGCCTAAGTATTCCCAAATGTGAAATTGTCTATACTTAGCCTTATTTCACCCTCATATTATCCAAGACATTTCCCAATACTCACTCAAACACTTAGTCAAACATTTCACTCCAAATTCCAAGTCTCAAACTCATATGGATCTTAAGGTTCTCATTCAAGCTTGAAGTCTCCATCTCCAATCCTCATCAAGTTATTCTCCAAAGCTAAGGTATGTGGGTTTTTTTCATTGATTCCTTTCACCCATGATACCCAAGCTTCCTTTTACCCTAAATGCATGATTTAAAGTTGATTTACTCATGGGTCTTATGTATTATGATTTCACTACACACTATATTGGGGTTTCATGAAATTGTGACTGCTTTAGCATGTTTTGAGCTATGAATCTAAGATCTAATGTGTGATTTCATGAAGGGTTTTGATGCATATTGTCTGAGGGTGTTACCAAGTATTTATTGATGGTTTTACACTAAATTTTCTAGCATGATAATACTCTTGAATTTCATGGTTTTACCTTAGCACTACACACCTATCAAGTGTTTGATAAAATGTTTGGTTATGATTTTCTTGAGGAATTGAATGCCCAATGCATGTCTTGTGAGATGGATGACTACATAATGATGAAAGGAATGTATGTTTATGATTTTTCTCCTATATGGTGTTGGAGTGTGACCATGCCCTACTCGGGGTTGTGCATCGAATAGCCATGTCGAGGGGTTTGTACCTTGATAACCATGTTGGGGGGTTTGTACCTCGATCGCCACGGGTGGTAGGGTGCAATGATCCACCAATCTTATCGATGGGTTTGTCCCTTGATAACCACATCGGGGATTTGTACCTCGGTCACTAAGGGTGGTAGGGTGCGACGATTCACCAACCAATTGATGGGTTGGTACCTCAATCACTTCTATATAAGCATGATTTACTACATAGCATCTTCCACGCATACCATATTGTTATATGCTTATTCATTGCCTATGTTATGCATTTTCATTATGGTGCTTATCACTTGTTGCATTGCATCTTACATATTTTTTATATTCAAACGTACTAACGCATACTCTATGCCAACATGATGTCACCATGTAGGAACCGGAGCCCCGCTTGAGCATCTCCATCCACGTAGCTAGTACAATTTCACTCAAGCTTGTTGGTGAGTCTTCCATTCCGGGTACTTGCTTATTGTCTCATACTATGTTCTAAGACTACCTTCCCTTTTATACAAATATTGACTATGAGGGTGAGTTGGGTTGCTTGTCTTGGCCCCTACTCTTATTATGTAGTAAAGGTGATATTGGACATGTCATATGTAATGTTATGAACTTTGCTTCTCTTTTGACTCTTGTTGTTATGATAGGAATGATGTCCATTAGATCCCTATTTCTACTCTTTGTTGCTATTGTATTACTTCCGCGATCAAGGATATGTAATGATGTACTAAGAGGCTTTCTTGGGGTCCCTTCGGGTTCCCCTTATGCCATGTCACGTCTAGGCCCTAGGCTTGGTTCGTGATACACCATAGATGGTAGGGTGATACAAACATCAACCAATTGAGGGGTTGATACCTCAATCACCATGAATGGTAGGGTGAGACAACCATCAACCAATTGAGGGGTTGATACCTCAGTCATCATGGATGGTAGGGTAATGTGGTGGTTAAAGGTAGGTTTATATCTTGCACTAAAGCCCAAAAGTTGATATCTAAGGGGTGTCTCTATCATCTTGTGAGGGTTAGGGATGTTGAGTCCAAAGTACTTTCTATAGAGTCAGTTCTGGTGGTAAATGAGCTTTTTGATGTCTTTCGTAGTGACCTTCTGGTGTTCCTCCCAAAAGGGAAATAGACTTTGGAATAGACCTCCTCCCCGATACTTAACCCATTTCTATTCCCCATTACTGTCTAGCCCCAGCTGAGTTAAAGGAGTTGAAAAAGCAATTGAGGGATTTGTTGGAGAAGGGTTTTATTAGGCCTATCCAACCACCTTGGGGTGCACCGGTGGGTTTTGTTAAGAAGAAGGATAGTTCTCTTTGGATGTGTATTGACTACTGATAACTTAATAGGGTCACCATAACGAATAAGTATCCTCTACAAAGGATTGATGATCTATTTTTCCAACTTTAAGGGGTTAGTCACTTCTCTAAGATTGATCTTTGGTTCGGATATCATCAAGTGAAAGTGAAGGAGTGTGACATTTCCAAGATGGCCTTCCTATCTACGATATGGGCATTATGAATTTGTGGTTATGTTTTTTAGGTTGACCAATGCACTGGCTATCTTTATGGATCTTATGAATAGGGTCTTTAAACCCTACCTTGATTTGTTTATGGTGGTTTTCATTGACGATATTTTGATTTATTCCCATAGTAAGGAGAAGCATGTGGGGTCATTTAAGGGTGGTGCTACAAAATTTAAGGGAAGAGAAGTTATATGCCAAGTATGAAAAATGTGAATGTTTGTTGAAAGAGGTTGCCTTTCTAGGTCATGTGGTGTCGGGGGATGGTATTAAGGTGGATCCTAAAAAGATGGGAAGTGATTAGAAATTGTCCTAGATCTTTGACTCCATCGGACATTAGAAGTTTCTTGGGCTTAGCGGCTTATTACCAGAGGTTTGTAAATGAGTTCTCTTCTATTGCTTCTCCCAGGACTAAGTTGACTCAAAAGAAGGCTAAATTTGTGTGGACCGATGAGAGTGAAAATTGTTTCCAAACCTTGAAAGATAAGCTTGTCTCCACTCCTATCTTGTCTCTACCGGAGGGTTGGAAGGGTTTGTTGTGTACTGTGATGCCTCTTGAATTGGTTTGGGTTGTGTTTTGATGCAAAATGGTAGGTGATAGCCTATGCTTCTACACAACTCAAGGTGCATGAAAGGAATTATCCTACCCATGATCTTGAATTGGCGTCGTGGTATTTGCTTTGAAAATTTGGTGTCATTATTTGTATGGGATGTATGTTGATGTGATTACTGATCATGAGAGTCTCCAATATGTATTCACTCAAAAAGATCTCAACTTGAGACAATGAAGGAGGTTGGAGCTTCTTAAGGATTGTGATATAAGTGTGCATTATCACCCAGGTAAGGCTAATGTGGTGGCCGATGCTTTGAGTAGGGTGTCTATGGGTAGCCTAGCTCATGTTGATAGTGGGGGCAAAGAGGTGGCTAGAGAGGTTCGTCGGTTGTCTAGATTGGGGGTTAAGTTGGAAGAGGTTGAAAATGGTGCTATTGTGGTTGTCGATGGTTCAAAATCTTCCTTGGTTGATGAGGTAAAGGCAAAGCAAGATCTTGGCCCTTCCTTGTTAGAATTGAAGGCCTTGGTGAGAGAGGGCAAGGTGGAGGTTTTCTCCCATGGGGGAGATGGTGCCCTTAGGTACCAAGGTAGGTTGTGTGTGCCTAGTGTGGATGACTTGAGAAAGAGGATTCTTGATGAGGCTCATAATTCTTCCTATTCTATCCACCCCGTTCTACAAAGATGTATAGCGATTTGAGGGAAGTGTTTTGGTGGGGCTATATGAAGAGGGATATTTCTAAGTTTGTGTTTGGTTGCCATAATTGCCAATAAGTCAAAGCCGAGCATCAAAGGTCGAGTGGCCTAACCCAAGATATAGAGAATCCTACATGGAAGTGGGAGGAAATTAACATGGATTTTGTGGTGGGTTGACTCCGACTAGAAAGGGTTTTGACTCCATTTGTATTGTGGGTGATAGGATGACAAAGTCGGCTTATTTCCTGCTGGTTAAGACTACATATGGTGCCGAAGACTATGCTAAATTGTACATTCATGAGTTAGTTAGATTGCATGGGGTGCCCTTGTCTATCAACTCGAATCATGGTGCTCAATTCACTTCACACTTTTGGAGGTCCTTCCAAAGAGGTCTTGGTAACAAGGTTAAGCTTAGTACGGCCTTTCACCCTCAAATGGATGGCCAAGATGAAAGAACTATCCAAACTCTTAAGGATATGCTTAGAGCTTATGTTTTGGAGTTTAAGGGTAGTTGGGATGATCATCTTCCGTTGATTGAGTTTGCTTATAATAATAGCTATCATTCTAGCATTGGTATGGCTCCTTTTGAGGCCCTCTATGGTAGGGGTTGTAGATCACCGGTTGGGTGGTTTGAAGTGGGAGAAATGGCTTTGTTGGGTCTGGATTTGGTCATGGAGGCTATGGAGAAGGTAAGGTTGATTATAGAAAGGTTGAAAATATCCCGAGGTAGACAAAAGTCTTAGGCCAATGTGAGGAGAAGGGAGCTTGCACTCAAGGTTGATGATTAGCTCTATTTGAAGGTATCACCCATGAAGGGTGTCGTTCATTTTGGTGAAAAGATAAATTGAGTCCAAGATTTGTAGGTCCCTATAGGGTGTTGAGGAGGATTAGTGAGGTGGCATATGAGTTGGAGTTGTCTAGTAAAATGGACTTGGTTCATCCAATCTTTCATGTATCCATGTTGAGGAAATATGTGGGTGACCCAAATGCTATTGTTCCATTGGATGTTCTAGGTGTTATTGAAGACAATTTGACTTATAAAGAGGTTCTGGTATAAATTCTGGATAGACAAGTGAAGAGGTTGAGAAGCAAAGATGTTGCATCCATTATGGTCCTTTGGGGGAATCGACAAGTTCAGAGTGCTACATGGGAAGTCGAGGCGGACGTGCAAAAGTGATATCCCTACCTCATCCATTCTAATCAAGTCTAAAGTGCTAATCCAAGTCTACCATGTGATTTCAAGTCTTAAGTTTTGGCTCTTATGTCATTTGCAAGCATTCATGTTTATGTTGGCAAGTTCATGGTGATTTTGACACTTATGTTGATATTTTGGTAATGATGTTTAAATGCATGGTTGCATTCTTGTGTGGCTTGAATTTATCTTGTTTCTGTCTCTTCTAAACATTCCTTTGACATTCGGAGATGAATGTTCCCAAGGGGGAGATATTGAAACGGCCCCAAAAAGTGCCCAAAATGTGCCTCGAAAATGTCCATAATCGTAATTTCCATATATCTCAAAATTTGTGCGTGGTATCGAAAATCTGATTTCATATTCATGATCAGGGGGGAAAATGAGTGGGGAATGGGTCTAACCCCAATTTTAGAGCCACGGTATCAAAATTTGAAAATCCGAAGTTGCAATTTCTAGAGGGGTTTTCTGCCACTAGCGCAGCCCGCCCTGTGTAATTTTTGCCCAGTTTTGTTTATTCGGTCCAAGGCTTTGGAGTCTTGGGTCTAAGTCCTCCCTATGTGTAAAAACACCTATACTTAGTCATTATTCAACCTCATATCATACAAGACATTCCCCAAAACCCTCTCAAACACTTGGACAAATATTTCACTCAAAATCAAGTGTCCTAAACTCATTTCCGGATTCAAGAAATTCAATCAAGCTTCAAGTTCTCATCTCAATCTTCATCAAGGAATTCTCCAATGCTGGGTATGTAGGTTTCAACCATTGGGTCCTTTCAAGTTCCTTTTTTACACAAATTGCATATTTCTAAGTCAATTTACTTATGGGTCTTCTTACACAAATTGTATGTTTCATAAATGTCATATTGTTATTATGATATCCATTGCTTATGATATTGCATTTTGCCTATATTGCCTATTTCTTATTGCATTGCATCCTCGTACTTAGTACATTCAAACGTATTAATACATACTCTATGCCTACATGATGTTACCATGTAAGAACCTGAAATGACCCCCTAAAAGTGCCCAAAAATGTGCCTCGAAATGCCTGGAATTTTAAATCCAATATATCTCAAAATTCGCTTGTTGTTTCAAAAGTTCGACTTCGAATTCTTGTTCAAGGGCTAAGCATTAGAGGGAGAAGGGTCTAACCTCAATTTTAGAGCGATCGAATCACAATTTCAAACTTCCAAAATTTCATTTTCCAGAGACGACCGCGATAGCACCGCGACGCGCAGCTATCGCGGACATGTGTTAATTTCGCTGTCAGTGATTTCTATCTCGGTCCAAGGCTTTGGGGTCTTGGGCCTAAGTGTTTCCAAACGTGTTTTTACCTATACTTGGCCTTATTTCACCCCCAAATCATCCTAAACATTCCCCAATACTCACTCAAAACACTTAGCCATATTTTCACTCCCAAATTCAAGTCCCAAACCCTCATCCCAAGCTAAGGTTCTTCTTCAAGGTTCTTCTCCAAGCTTCAAGCCTCCACCTCCAATCTTCACCAAGTTCATCTCTAAGCTTAAGGTGTGTGGGTTTCTTTCATGGGTTCCTTTCACCCATGATACCCAAGTCTCTTTTTACTCAAATTGCATATTTAAACTTGATTTATAAATGGATCTTGATTACTATGAAATTCACTATACACTATGTTAAACCTATGTAAAGTTGTGACAGTTTTGCTATGTTTTGCGCTATATATATTGGATCTAATGTAAGATTCGAAGAGGGGTTTTGATGTACATGTATTCAAGGTGTTGCAAGGTGTTAATTGATGGTTTTACAATGGATTTTCTTGCATTATTTCATCTCTAATTTGTATGGTTTTATACTACCACGTCACACCCTCTAAGTGTTTGATAAAATGTCCGGATGTGGTTTCTTGAAGAGTTGAAGGTCCAAAGCATGAGATATGATATGAATGACTATATGATGATGAAATGAGCTTATGTATATGATATACTCTATATAAAGTGTTGCATTAGACCATACCCGATCTGGGGAGACAAGAGTCGGGTAACCATGTTGGGGGGGTTTGTACTCATCAACCATGTGAGCGGTTTGTACTTCGCCACCATGTTGATATGGTTTGATTATAGTCAACCATGTAAGGGGTTTATACTAGACAACTGCCAAAGGGTTTGTACCTTGAATATCTAGCTTGGTCTCTTCTACACATATGATATTCTATATGAGCATGAGTTACTTAAGCATGTTTTACTTAAGCATTGATCATACATGTCATATTGTATGTTATGCCTATTGGTTAATATTATGCAATTTGATTATAATGCTATCTATTGTTGCATTGCATCCTACATACTTAGTACATTCAAACATACTAACGCATACTTTATGCCTCACCATATAGGAACCAGTGCCCAAGTTGATCACCATCCTCCTCCACATGGCTAGTTCAGTGCTATTCAAGCTAGTTGGTGAGTCCTCCACTTCGGGGACCTTAGACAATGTTTCTCCTATTATGTATCAAGACATTCTTCTTTATTGTCTATTTTGACTATGAGGGTGAGCCCGGTTGCTTTATCTTGGCCCCCGCTCTTATCTATGTAGTAGAGGTGGTTGGTAGACATGTTATGTATCTATGATATGAGTTTGACTCTTGCATCTTGACTATGATATTGTGCAAGCTTTTCCCTTAGCCCTTTGCCCCTATTCTTGCTCTTTAATGTTTTTATGTGCTTCCAGGACTAATTATGTATAATGATAAGTTAAGAGGCTTGTTTGGGGTTCCTTCGGGTTCCCCATTCTCCGTGTCACGTCTAGGCCCTAGGCTTGGGTCGTGACAAGCTTGGTATCAGAGCACTAGGTTGATAGATCCTCAGAGTCCAACACACCGCGTTGATTAGAGTCCTATTTATGGTTGTGAAGTGCGCCATGACTATGAATAGGAGGCTATGAGACGTTTTAGGAAATGCTTCCTTTCTTCATGTTCTACGATGTGCTATAGAGTTGTAGTGAGTTTTGCCCCTTATGATTATTTTTTACTATGCTAGATCATGCCAAACACTAGAGGAAGACATGCTCAAACTCCCAAGGAGAAACCTACCAATGGTGAGCTCTGGGACGCTCTCACTATGTTTGCGCAAGTTGTGGCCAACCAAGTCAATCAAGGGGCCCAAGCCTCTCATGCTACTATCCCAGAGCGAGGATAAGAGACTTCATGAAGATAAATCCGTCGGTCTTCTATGGGTTAAGGGTGGATGAAGATCCACAAGATTTCATTGATGAGGTCTACAAAATCTTGAATATCATGGGTGTTGGGCCAAATGAGAAGGTGGAGTTGGCAGCTTACCAACTCAAAGGGGTAGCCCAAATATGGCATGATTAATGGAAGGGTGAGAAAGAGGTTGGCAATGTGGTGCTTTGGGAGGAGTTCAAATTAGCCTTTATTAATCAGTTTTTCCCTATTGAGCTTAGAGAGGCAAAGTTGGTAGAGTTTATGAACTTGAAACAAGGTGTTATGAGTGTGAGGGAGTATGCCCTCAAGTTTAACCAATGTTCAAAGTATGCTCCTCATTTGGTGGCTGATCCTAAATCTAGGATAAATAAGTTCATGATGGGGGTCTCCGACTTGGTAAGTGAAGAATGTCGGTTCCCCATGCTAAAGTGATATCGACTTATCTCGGTTGATGACCTAGCGAGCAAGTGAAGGAGCAGTAATTGAAAAAAATAAGGGGGCATGAGGCCTAGAGGGCTCGGTTTGAGGGTAAATTCCAAAAGGGTGCTAAATTTTGTCAAGGCCAAGGGCCTTCTCATGCTACTAATAGGCAGTTTGCCAATGACTTCCCCAAGCCTCAAGGTGTTAGTGGGATGGCTCCTATTGATGTGTGCCCTAAATGTGGAAGAAGTAATGGTGGCTAATGTTTGAATTGTTCTAATGCACACTATGAATGTAGGGAGCTTGGTCACAAGAAGGTAGATTGTCCAAGAAACCGTGCCAAGGTCCGGGGTGCTAATGCGGCTCTATTGGGAAGAGGTGGTCCTTAAGGTGGTTCCCCAAGGCACAATCAATTTTATGCCCTACATGGGAGGCAAGGGGTTGCTGAGGTCCCCGATGTTGTTACTGGTATGTTGAAAATCTTTGACCTTGATGTATATTTGATTGATCTGGGTGCCACTCTTTCCCTATTACCCCTTTTATTACTAAAAAGTTCCATGTTGTCCCCGAGTTGTTGCAGGAGTCATATGAAGTGTCTACTCCTATTGGTGCCTCTATTATTGCTAGGAAAGTTTATAGGACTTGTCCCATTTGCATTTTCCATAAGTTGTTGCCTAGTAATCTTGTTTAATTAGCTATGGTTGATTTTGATGGCATTCTTGGGATAAATTGGTTGCATGCCTACTATGCATCTATTGATTGTAAGACCCGCACGGTTCAGTTTCAATTCCCAAATGAACTTGTCCTTGAGTGGGAAAGTCAAGATGTGGTGGTCAAGGGTAGATTCATTTCATGTATTAAAGCCTATAAGTTGATTTCTA
This sequence comes from Solanum medicagineum, assembly GCA_026153255.1. Taxonomy (NCBI): domain Eukaryota; kingdom Viridiplantae; phylum Streptophyta; class Magnoliopsida; order Solanales; family Solanaceae; genus Solanum; species Solanum medicagineum. Next base: position 3,648 of record JAPFFP010042286.1, on the reverse strand, counting down.
AGGGGTGTTTGTATCATCTTGTGAGGGTTAAAGATGTGGAGTCCAAAGTCCCTTCCATAGAGTCGGTTCTGGTTGTAAATGAGTTTCTTGATGTCTTTCCAAATGACTTTTTGGGTGTCCCTCCCCAGAGGGAGATAGATTTTGGCATAGATCTCCTTCCCGATGCTCAACTTATCTCCATTCCCCCTTACCCTATGGCCCCGATGGAGTTGAAAGATTTAAAAGAGCAATTGAAAGATTTGTTGGAGAAGAGGTTTATTAGACCTAGTCAATCCCCTTGGGATGCCCCGGTGTTGTCTGTGAAAAAGAAAGATAGGTTATTTAGAATGTGTATTGACTACCAGCACCTCAATAGGGTCGCTATAAAGAATAGATATCCTCTTCCAAGAATTGATGACTTGTTCGACCAATTACAAGGGGCTAGCTTCTTCTCTAAGATTGATCTTCTATTCGGGTATCATCAAGCGAGGGTAGAGAGTGTGATATTCCTAAGATGGCCTTCCGGATTAGATATGGGCATTATGAGTTTGTTGTGATGTCGTTTGGGTTGACTAATGCACTGGCCATCTTCATGGACCTAATGAATAGGGTCTTCAAATCTTACCTTGATTCCTTGTTGTGGTATGATTGATGATATTTTGATCTACTCACATAGTAGGGAGGAGCATATGGGTCATTTGAGGGTTGTGTTGCAAAGGTTGAGGGAGGAGAGATTGTACGCTAAATATGACAAGTGTGAATTTTGGTTGAAGGAGGTTGCATTTGCATTCTTGGGTCATGTGGTGTCGGGGGATGGTATAAAGGTGGATCCTAAGAAAACTAATGTGATTAGGAATTGGCCTAGACCATTGACCCCTTCGGATATTAGGAGCTTCTTGGGTCTTGCGGGTTACTATAGAAGATTTGTGAATAGGTTCTCCTCCATTGCTTCCCCTATGACCAAATTGACTTAAAAGAAGGTTAAGTTTGTGAGCACCGATGAATATGAGAGGAGCTTCCAAACATTGAAGGATAGACTTGTGTCTGCTCCTATATTGTCACTACCGAATGGGCTTGAGGGTTTTGTTGTGTATTGGGATGCATCTAGAGTCATTTTGGGTTTTGCGCTAATGCAAAATGGGAAGGTCATAGCCTATGCTTCTAGACAACTCAAAGTGCATGAAAGGAACTACCCTACCCATAATCTAGAGTAAGCCATCGTTGTGTTTGCATTAAAGATTTGGTGTCATTATGTGTATGGGGTGCATGTGGATCTCTTTAACGATCATAAGAGCCTCCAATATGTCTTCACTCAAAATAATCTTAACTTGAGACAAAGAAGGTGGCTAGAACTTCTCAAAGATTATGACATGAGTGTATATTATCATCCGGGTAAGGCAAATGTGGTGGCGGATGCTTTGAGTCGAGTTTCCATGGTAAGCCTAGCTCATGTGGATGGTGGTGAAAGGGAAATGGCTAGGGAGGTGCATAAATTGGCTAGATTGGGGGTGAGGTTGGAAGATATTGGTGATGGTGGTGTGGTTGTTATTGATGGGTCTAAGTCTTCATTGGTTGATGAGGTGATAGCAAAACAAGATCTTGACTCCTCCTTGCTTGAATTGAAGGCCTTGGTGAAAGAAGGAAAAGTAGAGGTTTTCTCCCAAGGAGGAGATGGTGCCCTTAGGTACCAAGGTAGGTTGTGTGTTCCTTGCGTTGATGGTTTGAGGGAGAAAATCCTTGATGAGGTGCCCATAATTCTTCTTATTCTATCTATCCCGGTTCCACCAAAATGTATAGAGACTTGAGAGATGTGTATTCGTAGGGAGGCATGAAGAGGGACATTGCCAAACTCGTTTTCGGTTCCCATAGTTGTCAATAAGTCAAAGCCGAGCATCAAAGGCCAGTTGGCCTAACCTAAGACATAGAGATTCCTACTTAGAAGTGGGAGGTAATAAATATGGATTTTGTGGTTGGGTTGCACAAGACTAGAAAAGGTTTTGATTCCATTTGGATGATGGTTGATAGGATGACGAAATCGACTCACTTTCTACCGGTTAAGACAACATATAGGGCAGAAGAGTATGCAAAGTTGTACATCCATGAGTTAGTAAGGTTTCATGGGTTTCCTTTGTCCATCATATCGGATCGTGGTTCACAAATCACTTCACACTTTTGGAGGTCTTTCCAAAGGGGTCTTTGTACAAAAGTTCACCGTAGTACGGCCTTTCACCCCCAAACAGATGGCCAAGCCGAAAGGACCATTCAAACCCTTGAGGATATGTTTAGAGCATGTGTATTGGAGTTGAGGGGTAGTTGGTATGACCATCTTCCTTTGATTGAATTCACATACAACAATAGCTATCATTCTAGCATTGGTATGGCTCATTTTGAGGCTCTTTATGGGAGACATTGTACATCACCAGTTGGTTGGTTTGAGGTTGGAGAGGTTTCTTTATTGGCACCAGATCTGGTTATGAAGGCTCTTGAGAAGGTTAGGATGATTAGGGAAAAGTTGAGAACAGCCCAAAGTCGTCAAAAATCTTATGCCAATGTGAGAAGAAGAGACCTTGAATTCAAAGTGGGTGATTGGGTTTATTTGAAGATTTCTCCAATGAAAGGTGTGGTCTGTTTTGGTAAAAAAAGGAAGTTGATTCTAAGGTGTGTTGGTCCTTATGAAGTGATAAAGAGGGTTGGCAAGGTATCTTATCAGTTGAAGTTGCCTAGTGAAATGAATTTGGTTTCTCCGGTGTTCCATGTCTCTATGTTGAGAAAATGTGTTGGTGATCCTAATGCTATTGTGACTCTTGATGTTGTGGGTGTAATTGAGGATAACTTGTCTTGTGAGGAGGTTCCGGTTTAGATCATAGATAGGCAAGTGAAGAGATTGAGGAACAAGGAGGTGGCATCCGTTAAGGTCCTTTGGAGGAACCAATAAATCGAAAGTGCTACTGGGGAGGCCGAAGCAGACATGCAAGAGCGGTATCCTTATCTTTTCGACTCCACTCAAGTCTAAGGTACAAATTCTAAGTCCTCTATGTGATTTCAAGTCTTATATTTCAGCCCCTATGTCATTCATATGCATTCACGTTTAAGTTGGCAATTTATGATGATTTTACACTTATGTTAAGATTTTGAAAATGGTGTTTTAAATGTAATGTTGCATTTTGGTTGGGGTTGGTTTTTTTTATGATCATTCTTGTCTTGTACGTCTCTTTTACATTCGGGGATAAATATTCCCAAGGGAGATATTGAAACGACCCCAAAAAGTGCCCAAAAATGTGCCTCGAAATGCCCGAAATTTTAAATTCCATATCTCAAAATCCATTTGCTATTTCGAAAATCCGACTTCATATTCTTGTTCAAGGGGTCAAAATTAGGGGGAAAAAGGTCTAACCCCGATTTTACAGCAATCGAATCACAATTTCAAATTTCCAAAATTTCATTTTCTAGAGACGATTTGCGACAGCACCGCGACGTGTAGCTGTCGCGGACATGTGTTAATTTGGCCTCCGTGACAGGTCCACGTTGCGGACATATGTATTTCGCTGCCAGTGATTTCTATCTTGGTCCAAGGCTTTGGTGTCTTGGGCCCAAGTGTTCCCAAACGTGTTTTTACCTATACTTAGCCTTATTTCACCCTCATATCATCCTAAACATTCCCTAATACTC
>JAPFFP010042285.1:3113-14272 GCA_026153255.1 Solanum medicagineum | reverse complement strand
TTTATTTTATAATAAAATTATTACCATGCCTAAATATTATTTTATGTTGTATTCTAGTTTAATGGTTATCATGTTTAGTTAATTTATTTAGGATTATGAATTGACGTAGGGTCATAAATATGTAGGATAATATTATTATTCTAATATATTTAATTATTTGTTTATACTGGTTGCTTTCAATTGTAGAACAAATAAGTTAATGAATTGGGCCAATTTTTTAATTAATTATTGGAAGACTATAATTTGTATTTAATAATATAAATAATAGTTTTAGCCAATTACATTTATGCATGCTATTGAACCTAGGGAAAGGATTAATTTAGTAAATCAATCTTGACCGTATGATTACTAGTTTAATATAATAGATTAATAAAATAGATTGGATAGTAAGATTAGTCTGAAATTATTTACGACCTGAGTTCAGTTCATAATCCTTATTTTTATAATTGTTGTAATACTTGTTCAAAATATCTCATACATATTCAAATTTAGGGGACTTCTGATACCAACTAGTAAACTTTGTCTAGGTAGTTTTAATAGAATATTTCCTTTGAACCAATCCTTGAGAATGGGAACAAAATCAATTCCTCATGGAATAGGTTGACTACCACTAAACTGTTTTGTCACATATATAATGAGTTTATAACACAATTTTATATATTAACATATAAACTAACTTCAATAGTTCTTGAATGGCTAAAATTCTAGTATAATATTTTTTGACATTATTAATAAAAGAAATAAATATAAACAACATTGGTAATACATTTTGAACTCACTATATTGAACATATTATATGCGTAATTCAATACATGTGGTGAATATATTTTTTAATATAGCAATATATTTAGCACCTTTAATAAGAGAAAAAATAAAACATAATTATAGTACATTTTGAATTCAACATATTATGTATATTATAAGCATGTTTCAATGTACATAGAGAATATATAACTAAAAAAAGTTTAGAAGAAATGTGTCATAAGTATTATGTATGAATTTCAATATTTTAGTATTATTTAACTTAACTTATATTGTAAGAAAAGTATTATATTTGTTAGAATAATAATATTCGAATTCATAAAAATGGATAATATTAAAGTAAAGTTGTTCAAATATTGTTCATATTTAATACAGTTTAATACAACTGTAATACAATTTTTATGAAATGTAATCTACATATTAATTAATTATTTTAATTTAATATTTAATTTTAGATTGAATATTATGGAGATGATGTTTCTTACAGTTCTTTAAACTAAAAGATTTATTTTATGTAAGTATGTATATAATACATTGACACAATTTTAATATATTAAACATATAAATTAATTTAAATATTGTTTAAATATTTAAAATTCAGATATAATATTTTTTGACACCATTAATAAAAATAAATAAATAAAAATTACAATTATAATATATTTTGAATTCAATACTTCATATGTATTATACACATGTTTTAATGCACATGGATAATATAAGTAATATCTTTTTAATATAATAATTATTTTAACATAATTAATCAGAAATAATAATAATAAATAGCTATAATACATCCTAAATTCAATAAATAGTGCAATTATAAGCATCTTTCAATGCAAAAGGTGAATTTTTTTAAATATTTCAATATGATTTAACTGATTTTATATTATTAAAAGATATATTATATTTATTGAAATAATAATATAAAATTTATAACAATATATAATATTAAAGATAAAGAAGTGAATGGACAGGGAGAAAAAGAGAGAAAAGAGAAAAAAATAAGGAAAAAGACGTCTGATGGCAGAAAGAAGAAAAAGAGAAAGAGAAGGAGAAGGAGAAAAAAGAAAGAGAAGGAGAGGAAGAAAGAAAAGAGTGTTTTTGTAATTTATTGATAAAATATGTTATAAATCGTAATAAATAAAAGTACGCTAAAAAAGGATAATATTTGATATATCATATTTATTTATGTTAATATTCCAACAATATTATATCAATTTTTGAAATAAAATGGGCCACAGGCCCAAAGTTTAATTTTAAAAAATATATTATTTATAGCAATTATTCAACAAAAAAACTCCTCCAATCAAGCAAGATAAATCGCTAATTAATTTATTAATTTAACTATAAAGAAACTACAATGCTAAAGCACGGCTGAACAGAGCCGCCAGGCTATAAATAATAAAAAGATAGATCCTCAACTATGCGACTATTTTAACATTAAAATCTAACATCAAACAAACGAAGTAACAAGTAAACAACATAAACTTCTTTTAAAAACCAAAAACCTAAAATGGACTTTCAAGATCTATGAAATGAAAACAAATTAAAATAATACATCTATATAAAATCATCATATGTTTAATCGGTCATTTTTGGAGGTGCTTGTGTAGCGGAAGAAGCATCATTTTTCACCTGCATCAAACAATTATTCAAATCAAGATCAATAGAGTTCAAGCAGCGCTCCAATTCTTTCACCTCTTCTTCATTAAATTTCATTATAGATCCCCACAACTTTTCGATGTCCGCCTCATCAGTATCATGAGATAGAACCTTTTCAACGAAATCAAGCTCGTCAAGCTCATTTTTTAATTCCTTCACTTTTTTCTGAGAGTCTGCAATAGCAACACGATCATTTTCACTTGACCGCATATGTGGACTAAAAAAACGATCAACAACAGCATCAATTGTAGGGTGAAAAAAAGAGTAGGGTTTGTTGGTTGGTGAAAATAATATTATTCCCATATCAACATTGTATTTTTCAGCGATTTCACTCGCCTTTTTATATAAAGTTGAATTACGTTTGCAAAATGTTCTGCATCGACTACTTTCTTTTTCTATTTTAACCATCGGAATCTTTTGACGTCCTAGAGTCTTTTTTCCTTCCATGACTCGACTTTTGAGGAAAAATGAAGAAAATTATGTATCTAATGATAAGACTCTCAAAAAAATGTATTGACCATAAGAAATAAAATAAGATGATTATTTATAGGAAAATTTCTTCACAACATAATAAATTTCTAACCAAATACTATATTTAAAGCCAAATCTTTTTAATGTTGAAAATTATAGTAGCAAAATAAACTCACATTGAAAATTAATGTACTTACCATAATAATAAGGTAATCATATTTCAAGGTAAAGATATAAATATTCTAATATGCTTAATGAATCCATCAAATTTGGTAAGTTGGTGAGAATATATTTTGAAACAAAAGAGTAAAGCTCATTTTATTCCCTCCACATTTTTGAATTTGAGAAACAATATCCAATAAGATGATAAATTAATTCCTCTGATTTTAAATCAATGACTATGAGTTAAACTATAATATATATTTTTAAAAAAGAAAATCAGTTATAAGAAGCTTAGCTTATATTGGAAGACTTTTTCAAGATTATTATATGAATGAAAAGTTCATACAGAACAGAAACCTAATTCCTTTGTATTTATTTAGTTATGTTTGTTCTCCCATTAAATTGTATAACTATTCTTCAATGAATGAAAAGTCCTTTTGTGAGTTCTCTGTTTTATGTATGTTCTTCCTTAAACTGCAGAAGGAATGAAGTGCCAAAAATATATTTAAAATAATTTTTTTGATTTTCATATTTAAATAAAAAATTTTGAGAATGTGAGTGGTAAATTATTATTCATTAGTTTGAAAAATACATATTTGTGTTGTATTTTATTTTTATATGGTGTGTACTAAATTCTCTTACTTCATCTCCCCTCCGCTCTGCCAAACCTCCTTCCAAAAAAATTAAATTAAATTAGATGTATGTTTTTTTTTTAAAAAAAAAAAAAACACTCCACTTCATCCCACTTAATAAATAATTTTTTGAAAAACATATTGTCACAATCTATTTATCAGATCATGATGACATCTACCATCAATCCACTAGTAGATAAAAGGTCCAGAGCCATAGGCAGTGGATTGTCCTGAGAGAAAGAAAAAAAGCAATTAATAATAATGATAATAATAATAATAATTAAAAAAAAAAGAATGACAACAATTCAATAATATAACCCCAAGATTTGGTTTTAGTGGATAGTCATGCTATTAAATCAAAGTAAAGGAATATAAGACTTTTATAAATACAATAGTGGTATAACTGTCTTCGAATGTAAAATAAAAACTAGTTCAAAGTGAAACAGAGAGAGTTAGGCAACTCTGATCGCCAAGTGTCACGCTCCGGGAGGGTACCCTAGACGTAACTGACACTCGAAGACTATTGCTAGTCTCCAAACGGACCACCTAATCTCATCGCCATCATCTCATCCATTCATATGCGGGAGATTCAATAAAAAATCAACTATCATAAGATAATAAAAGTCTCAAAGAAATGAAATCCCGACACCCTCCATTAATCGTCTGTCTATGAAACCTCTATAACTAACATCTAAGAAGGCACCATGACAGGCTATGGGTACCTCAATCAAAAGAAATACTAACACAAAGATAAACAAATAACCATCCTCTAAATGCTGGGAAAGACTCACCACGGACTGAAATCAAAGCTTTGAACCTTGACGATTGGGCTGTTGAAGTCCTCGGTCTACTGTATCTGCATCATAAAATGATGCAGCGTCATATGTAAAATGGCCTAATGAAAAGGAAACATTATAAAAATCTCTCATCAATCACTCAGCCTCACCACAGAGTAAGGAACAAGACACTATCACCTCACTATCCATCAAATATTAAACCATCACATCACATCGGAGTTCTATCATCATGAAAACTATCTAGGAACTTTCTGGACCTACACTTGTCACCTATGAGCCGATGATGGTACAACGAAGCGATGTTATTACGGCATCCGCCCAGTACCTTGCTGGGATAAAAGGGCGTACATAAGGGGTTTATAGTCATAGTAAGTCCTCTTTTGGGACTAAAGAAACATCCGTTCTCACGGTCCAATCCTCTGTTAAGTTGTCCACGTAGGTAATGATTGCGAGATTGACTCACTCTTACTTATTTTCGGTGCTTAATACTCCTCCCAGGACTCGACATGCTCATAAGTCTATCAATTCATCAAGGGTTCCCATCACACAACTTCTACGGGCAAGACTATCCTTTCAAATTCAAGGAAATATATTCATCCGACTCTATCAATATAATTTCAGCTACCACAGTCATCAACACTTATCACCTCAAGACTCAAACTTAATCAAACATCACATTCAGACAATCACGACTCTAGACATCCCCTAAATTCATTATTCAAGTGTTCACAGAGAGAATTTGCAAGGGTTAAATCCGCAAGTGCCACAAGGTGGCTTTCCTCTCGGCCCTGAGTCATATTGGCCTGGATTGGGCGCCTGGGGTCCTTAAATTCTGATAACTCTGAGATTTCTGGTCATACCTGCTTGGCTGTACGGGCGCACTTGTTGTCGAAGGTGTGGGATGTGATGATCTCTTCTGGAAATATGATTTGTCACCCCTATTATGTCTCTGGGGGCCAGGTTTGTGTCCCGCTGACTTCGTCTTTCTGCTCAAATGCTCTTCTCTATCTCTTTTCTTATCCTCCTCTACCTGCTGGGCATACACCGTAAGTCTAGAGATGTCCATACCAGGGATCAGCAAAGCAGCCTTACACTCTTTCTGCATATGTCTAGCCAGGCCAGACACAAATCTCCTCATCTTCTGCCTCATATCTTTCACCATCTCCAGAGCATACCTTGAAAGTTTGGTGAACTTAAGGCTATACTCCTTCACAGTCATCCCTCCCGGCTTCGAATTCACGAAATCATCCGCCTTCGCCTCCCTCAACTCTTGAAGAAAGAAGTGATCAAGAAAAGCGGCTTCAAACTCCTCCCATATTGCAGGCTCTATATCCTCCCCTCTATCCCTTCCCACTGAGTATACCATACATTAGCCACGTTATTCAGTTGGTAGGACGCAAGCTTAACTCCCTCAATCTCGGTCACATGCATGGCCCTCAAAACCTTGTACATCTTGTCAATGAAGTTCTTTGGGTCCTCCTCCACCTTCCACCCCGTATACACCGGTGGGTTCATCCTCAAAAATTCCATGAGTCGGGTTGCAGATGAAGGCTCCTGTGAGCTAGAACTATGATCTTGAGAATCGTGGTTATTTCCTTAGGAGGCCACCAGCTGAGTCAGCATGATGATGGCTTCTCTGAATTCTGCCTCAGTAGTGGGAGCTGGCTGAGGCTGAGCAGGGGGCGCCTTAGAGACCTCAACAGTCCTAGCGGGGCGTCCCCGTCTCCTTGTCTCAGTCTGCACCGGAGCCTCTGGTTAGGTGTTCTTAGCAACGGGAGCTGGGGCATCTCTCTGAGTGGCAGTTCTCTTAGGCAGCATTTTCTGTAAGCGTAAAATGCATGAGTTAAAAGCAGAATTTCACAAGTTAACTCTTAGCACGATTTCAGATCATAGAAGAATGGTAACACTTTCTAATATCTTATAGCCCCCTGCTTATGAAGTGTTGTGCATAACACCTCCATAAACAAGACTCTACTAGACATGGCTTCATAGACTCCCTAGAACACTCACATTTTGGGCTCTAATACCAAGTTTGTCATTCCCCAGGAGGGTACCCTAGAAATAACTGACACTCGAAGATTATTGCTAGTCCCAGCGGACCATCTAGTCTCATCGTCATCGTCCCATCTATTCATATGCGGAAGGTTCAATAAAATAATCAACTATCATAAGATAATAAGAGTAAATGTCTAAAAGAAAGAAAACAGTGATAAAATAATCCCGACACCTCCATCAGTCGTCTATGTCTACAGAACCTCTACAACTAACATCTAAGAAGACACCATGACAGACTATGAGTACCACAATCAAAAGAAATATTGACACAAAGATAAACAAATAACCATCCTCCAATTGTTGGGGAGGACTCACCACGGACTGGAATCAAAGCTCTGAACCTCGACGATTGGGTTGTTGAAGTCCTCGGTCTACTGTAGCTGCATCATAAAATAATGCAACACCAGAGGCGCGTTAGTACATGGAATGTACTGTATGTAAAATAGGCTAAAGAAAAAGAAACATTATAAAAATCTCTCATCAATCACTCAGCCTCACCACAGAGTAAGGGACAAGACACCATCACTCACTATCCATCAAACATCAAACCATCAGATCACATTGGAGTTCTATATTCATGAAACCTATCTGGGGGTTTCTTGGAGCTACATCCATCACCTATGAGCTGGTGATGATACAACAAAGTGTTGTCGTTCCGGCATCCGCCCAGTACTTTGCGGGGTAAAAGGGTGTATATTAGGGGTTTATAGTCATAGTAAGTCCTCTTTTGGGACTAAGGAAACATCTGTTCTCACGGTCCGATCCTCTGCTACGCTGTCCGTGTAGGTAATGAGTGCGAGAGGGACTCACTCTTACTCATTTTTGGTGCTCAATACTCCTCCCAAGACTCAACATGCTCATAAGTCTATCAATTCATCAAGGGTTCTCATCACTCAACCTCTACGGACAAAACTATCTTTTTCAAATTCAAGGGAATATATTCATCCGACTTTATCAATATAATTTCACCTACCACAATTAACACTTATCACCTTAGGACTCAGACTCAGTCAAACATCACATTCAGACAATCACGGCTCTAGACATCCCCTGAGTTCATTATTCAAGTGTTCACAGAGAGAATTTGCAAGGGTTAAATCATGATCACATTGTAATGAAGATTATACAGTAAACTTTGTACGTGATTATCATCAATTTATGATGTAAAATATAGTTCAAAGCATAAAATCAAGAACTCAAGATAATATTCAAGAATTACATGCTAAAAATCAAGAAACTTTCAAGAATCACAATTTAAAACTTTTAAATATCCATTATACATCCTAACTCAATTGATGTAAAATATAGTTCAAAGCATAAAATCAAGAACTCAAGATAATATTCAAGAATTACATGCTAAAAATCAAGAAACTTTCAAGAATCACAATTTAAGACTTTTAAATATCCTTTATACATCCTAACTCTATCTTGGACACATGGAAGAACAATTTCATGCTTTTGGGTAGCCTTTATATACCTGAAAATGAAGATTTCTTCAAGAAATTTGAAAGATTCTTGGAACCCTTACTCTTTCTCTCCTCTTCTCTCTGACTGAGAGAAAAAACCTTGAAAACATGGATTTAAGACCCTTTTCATACAAATATACATTTAAAAACCGACCTGGGGATATAAAAGTATATTGGGAAGGATGAAATTGCCCTTCCCGAATACTAATGCGCGTCGCACTAGTGCAAAAATGTACTTTTTCGTGAATTTTCAATTTTCGTCGAATTTTCAAAAAATATAAGTGTGGTTCCGCGTCCTCTTCGCGTCGCGGAAGGGGCGCGAAAACCTCACTGTTTTAGGCTCTCTTTGGAAAAAATAATTCGTGTTTTTTCGCGATTAAGACGAGTCGAGACCATTTTCCCACTCAATTTTTCGCATTGATCGCAAATCCGGTCTCGAATTTTCCATCAGAGCTTGGGAAGATATGTTGTGCACATGATAAAAGTTTAGGGGCGTTCTAGTAATTTTTACAGTGTGTTACACTAAGTCTCTAGAATCCAAGAGTTGCTCCGCATGATATCTAAATCAATAATGAAAATCTGTACTATGACCTGCAAGGTGTAGAAGAATAGTATGAGTACCACATTGAGCTTCAAAAGTACAACAAGTATAAAGAATATATAAGTAGGGAGTATATATTACAGACAACTAACTAGGATAATAGGGGAAAATTGCAATAAGAGACCAGGAGAATAGAGGAAACAAACAAGCATCAAGGAAACGTACCTGGCAGCCAACCCAGAACCTAGACACAATAACACCTTATGAAGTAGGGACAACTAAATAACAACCTACTATCAGAATTAACACGGATATCATAAAGGTCCAAAGGATCGTATCAACTCAATCCTTGCATAAAGAAGCTAGAAAATTAAAACAAGGACAATAACTACCCCTAAACAAAAGACCACCCTTTATACTGTCACAAGTTCGCAAATAGAAAGACAATACCCTCGGAGACCCTATGTACCCAGAAGGTTCACTCACAAGCAGGTAAACCTATACGGCATTCTATACTAATGACAGGTACAAACAAATATGTTGGTGATAGACAATGCATATATGCATGAAAGTTATGCAAGAAAACCAGTAGTACTATCTATCTCATACCAATGTATATACACTTACTTCCAATCTTGGCTAGGAAGTAGGACCAATGTGCCTTTCGGGATTGCCACAGTGAGCTCGGGAATGCTCTTATACACCTGTTTGGTCTCGATCTAGGTCTTATAATCAATATATGTGTTTCGATCTCTATGATCCACTTCGTCATATGGTAGGAGATAGTAAATCAAATCATTAAACAAAAAGGTTGGGGGCTCCTTGACCTAATCAAAAATATAATGAGTGCATCCCAGATGACTCCAGTTTAAATCTCAAGTAGTAAAGGTAGTACAACCCCCATTCAGAAAATCAGTATAAACAATTTGGAAAACAATTTGGGTGTTTCAAAATAATACCAAGAACCAATGCATGCACTGAGGTTGACTACAGTCATGAACAAACAAAAAGACAATGTAATGTATGCCATCATCAGCATCCAAACACCACCACAATCTACAAGTATTACTATAAATACCTAGGTCCTAGAGCATAGAATGACCCGAAAACACCACAAATCTCTCTGATCAAGGTCTAGGACTCGAATATAACCCGCAAGTTAACGATAATGTCCAATGAAAATCTCAACACCAACTGAGTATCAGGAGGAATAATATGGAGAACAAGTGTTCAATAGGAAAATCTCTAACCTCCAACACGAACTGATAATATAATCTCAATGATACAAGCACAACAAATCTCTGCCCAACAACTATGGACAAAAAATATGAACGAATCTAACACTTAGCCCTGAATTAGGGACAAAATTTACTTACAAGCCAAAACATGAAAAAAAATCACCATACCAAGACCACAACACACGATTCCACACTAGCAAAGGACACTAAGTCTCTAAAATTTTCTCTCACAATGGTTAAACAATTAAAGATAAACTCAACTCAATTCTAAGATACAATTTCGCCTATCACTATAAACATCGAACAAGCCACCTAAATAGGTTATCAAGGCTAAACTAAAGCATAATCAATTAGCTTAGGCATGTTATCAAGCACCTAGTTGCATTAATGTGTAAATCAGATATAGATACAATATCCATGTGAAAAATTCAGATGTCCACTTAATTTCATTAGCACTAATCGTGGTAGAGAAAAACTCATCGAAATTAAGTTAGGAATAAATCACACATTATAAAAATCAAGATAACTTGAAACAAATTGATATTGTTAAGCCCACAGAGAATAGTAAAGGAAATATGTATTTGTTAGAAATGGTGATTCAATACTAAGTGAAAGAAGGACGTCATAGTTGTCTTTTTTCTTTAAGCAAATTGACATGAGAAAGAAAAATTCTAATATTCATAATTCCCCTGTCTCTTAATTCCTCAAAAAATAATTAGTTGGAGAAACTAAAGTCACGGGAAGAGCAATAATAAACAAAGCAAAAGAGAAACCATGAAGAAGGTTAAAGAACTCATTCGCATCATCATATAGTATATTCAATTATTCGCAAATTGAATATACTATAAAGAAAATTTGAATAGTAAATGTACTAAACATATATTTAAGATCATAGAACTTATTGTGTCTTCTTAGGTAATTTAATTCCGTATTGTATTCAAAATTGTGAACTATTTACTATCATAATAAAATATATATATCTGATATTGACGTTGCGACACCTCAAACATCAACAGTGAACTTAAAGGGCCTGTCTTCAAACCACACTGTCATATGTAGAAGATACAGAAAAGTGAGGTAATCCTCGAATATAAAACTTGTTTAAAACAAATTTGATGCTTTAATTAGTAAATAGTTTTACTAATTATTGAATCAGTAAATAGTTTCATAATTAAATAGTATCGGATTAAAAAAATGGTCTATAAAAATAATAAATAAATTTTATCTAAACAACGATTAAATAACCACATTATTTATTAAAGTCAAAGTCGGATGAGCAACAATGACAATACGAGGGCACTCTCTTCTTAACTCGTCAAGAGATAAAGAGATTGTTTCTTCATATAAGGGGGGGGGGGCGGGGGGGGACC
>JAPFFP010042284.1:0-14275 GCA_026153255.1 Solanum medicagineum | reverse complement strand
CAATCAAATTGCAATTGTTGTCATTTTTTGACAATCAAAAACGCGTGGGCCCTCCAGTTGGAGGGACCCACTCAACAGAGTTAATATCATATATTGGTCATTCTATTATAGACTTTTTCACATAAATTCACCTAATTTTTATTTTTAACTCCAAAGTCATTCAATTATAGATTCTTTTTTCAGAAAGTCATTTTGATTTTCAACTCAAAAGTCACTCAACTATCAATGTTTTACTCTAAATGTAACTCAACCTATTCAATTAATTTTTATTTCTAACTAATATTTTAAAAATTAAAAATATATCCATTTAAATCATTGAATGTACCCGGGGCGGGTCAAAATGCGGTGGGTTATTAAATGGATATATTTTAAAATTTTAAAGTATTGATTAGAAATAAAAATTTATTAAATAGGTTGAGTGACTTTTAGAGTAAAACATTGATAGTTAAGTGACTTTTGAGTTAAAAGTTTCAAAGTTGAGTGACTTTACGTGAAAAAAGTTAATATTGATATAACTCTTTATTTGTTATAGTGTTGGTTCCTCGTGAGGTTCCAAATTAGGGTGATTTTTATCCCGCGCTGCAAAGAAATTTCACGTACTATAGGGATCGTTGAAATATACTTACTTATATAACAAATTTATAATAAATGAATATATAATTTGTATGTAATATGTATTCACTAACTATACACAGGTTATGCTAACTAAAATTTGTAAACATTTGTTCTTTTATTGTGGATTTCAACTTGTTGGGCTGATGTCGGGTGTAAAATCATCTTCTTCTTTTTTTACCTATTTTTGATTTAGTTCGGTTTTGTGGTTATCACACAGGAATATTGTTGAAGTATGTATATGGGTCATGTTCATGAATATAATGTCCCTATTTTGAAATGATATATATAATCAAAAAAATGCAAGACATAAGTTGAGTATCACAACGAGTTTAAGTAATAAGTGTGAATTGGAAAATGAAGGTTGAAAGAATAAGAAAAATGTGAGAGTAATCAAGTAAACACTCACTCTAATTCTTAAAGCATCAAGTAAAGGGGATCCCCTCGCCCCTTATTGTTGCTTGCTCGGCGTTGGCTAAATTTATTTAATCAATCTCAAAATTTTCCTATTCTAATATTTTTGATTAATTAATTAATTTGTACAAAATTTGAGTCTATGTGAAAGCCATTCCTGTTTTTTGAGTTCATTGAAAACTATAAGAATTTGAGATACCGTTATTCTGTAGTTGTGAATATGTTTTATCATGGAGGAAATAATCTATAACCTCAAGAACATAAAGTGTATTTTATGGACTCAAATTGATTTATATTTCATTTAATTTTTCTTTATTTACTGCTTATGTTGTTTCAAAACAAAGGGGATAACAACAACATCATTCCTTAAGAAGTTCATATCTCACAAGTCATGTTTTATGATTTTAGTTCCTAAATGCATAATACGTTCAACTTCAAAAACTACAAAGTTGTGTCTTAAGAGTCATAATTTCTTCCTAAACTTCCACTCATTTTTTAAGCTCTCTAAGCATGTAGTCTCACATTATTAGAAACAAAAGTTTTTTCACCGTGTATCCATGAAAGATATGCGTTATAGAACATAATTTTTCTACTCATATTGAACTAGCTCACTGGAAAAATGCATGGTTATATACATACTTTCACTAAATATATAGGTAAAAACTTCCAAATGAAAATATTATCAATTTTGTATGTCTCACTAACTTAACCTAAATATCTGTAAAAATAGTCATCAAATATTTTCTAATAAAAAATTTAAGTGGATAAATAGTGGTTTTTTAGGAGTCAAAAAATAAGGATCGTTAATTTGAACTAAAGGGGTTTGATAAGATGACTTTGACTAATTGGTAGAAGTGCTATTATATGGTGCATTGCTTAGCTTTTATAATGGTGTTAGAAGCACTAAAATTTGTCCATTATTATTCAGTTTGTTGTCTCCTAGCTTCTCAATGACAGCCTTTTTTATTCATCCTTGGTTTTCCATGTTATACCTCCAGATATTCTTGTCTCCAGAGATATAAGTTTCTACCCCAACTAATTTTAGCCCAAACATATGGATTTTTTGAAGGAAAAATACTTGGTCGGTTACTTTTTAATCATTAATTTGATTTTAATGATATTTTTATTTATTATCATTTGTAGCAATACTAGATTTAACATGTATTTGTATTACAAGTAAATTATGCATTCAATATAAGTGTATTATAAACGTTTAAAAACATATTGTGCTTGTTTGGTTAGAAATTGATACAATATATATTAAAGTATGTAATAAATGTATTACCCATCAATAAAACTTATATTATATATATGTTTTACAAATAGTTCTCTAGAATATGTATTAAAATTGTATTATAAATATTAAACGAAAAAAATTGTCACTGCCACGGATGGTAAATAGTTTCCTAATATAATTTATCTATGTGCAAGTTTTTCTTTTTTTATTCTATATCCAATATTTAATGTACGGAAAGAAACTCTACTAAATTCATGTATTCTTAGTGGTGACATTTTTCATATATTCTTTTTAAAAAGAAAACTTAAACTTGAGAACATAACTCATGGTGCTGGCCCAGCATAGGTAATATCATTCATGTCGATTAATTGCTAATTAAGCAAAACACCAAAAGATATTATTATATTTTTTTACTGTATAAGTGAAGACAAAAACAAACTTAGTATCCGTTAGTTTTTCTTGCAAATAATTATCACTATAACATTTTATAGTTGAGGTCATGAGTTTGGGATCGACGTAAGAATATCATTTTCTTGCAAATAATTATCACTATGACATTGTATAGTTGGGGTCATGAGTTTGGGATCGACGTAAAAATAATGAAATTCATGTATGATAATTTGTAAGATTTTAGGGATCAAAAGTCGGACATGTGGACCGATTCGATTCAAATCTTGACCCGATCGGAGTATGCGATTAATTAATTTATAGTGATTCAGTTAACTATTAAACCTTATCCTAAGGGATAAGGATAAACAGTAGTTATCCTTTTGGCAGTTGTAATCGTCCAAGCACTTCCCTTAATAGTGGGAAGGTGGTTGACTCCATGAGGGATTGTGTTTTCCTAGTGGGAGAGAGAATCCTAAAAACAAGAGGAAGTTAGTTTAGGAGTGAAAAGGAGAAAAGAAAGAAAGTTGAAATAGACTACAACTGCAAAAGACAAGAGTCAGTATACTAATTGAAATTGATATGACTTTAACCGTAAGATTAAACAACAAAATACGGTGAAGGATTTTGTATCCTTGTTTCATCAAATTATACGGGTATTTGGTTTGTAAATCAACATCCGTATTCCTAGAGAAACAGATCAGATCTTGGGCAGCGACAAAGTTTGATGCCTTGGCAACTTCGTTGGAATCTTCTCAAAAGGTACGATCCGTTGTTTTGCCCCGTCTATTTTCTTACATAATTTAATCTAATAAATAAGTAAAATAAAAATTAATATTTTAATACTAATTAAAATTTTAATATCTATTTATACAAGTGAAATAATGGGCAAGAGCAACTTTTTTAAATATATTCAATGTAGGTAATATAAAAATAAAGGATTATATTATTACAATTTCTAAAAAAAATTACCTATTCATATTATAAAATTTAAATTGTATTTTATTTTTGGCAATCAAAAAATAATTTATCTATAGAGATATTAGAGAATAAAAGAAGATTGAAACATGCATCTATCTTTTTGTGTCTATCGCTGAGTTTAATATTATTAACAAACATGCATCAAATGATATAAATTTTAGTTAATTAAATGTGTTTAAGTAAAAAATAATGTCAATTTTAGATATTCATCGATAAATTCAACGTTTGAGTCTAACCAAAGATATACTTCTGATCTTATTGTATCTCCTTATCAAAGTAATGGTTCCAATCTCCAACCCTATTTTCAAAACTTTTAATTTCTAACATTTAAGCTGGTTTTATAAGAAATGAGTCATAAAATTTTAATATAATATGAGTACTTTTATAAATAGTATTACTACCTTAATGCTAGAAGTGTGTATCGATCAATTTAATACAGTTTTAGATAATATTAATTTGATTTATTAATTTTTAAGTTGTGAATACTAGATCGATAACTAAGTCAGTAAAATATCTATGATCGATTTTGAATTAATTGTTTTTTAGTGCTTAACGATTCGGTCTTCGATTTAAGCAATAAAAAAATGCTCATATAATCATATACATGATGTGTATAAATTAAAATAAAAATAGTAACAAGATAAGAAGTGCACCACAAATTTCTAAATTAATCACTTTTATTTAAAATAAAATTGTTCTAATTTGTTATAAACTCATGCAATAAATTGCAGAAACAATATTAGTAGTTTGTCTTTATCACAACCAAATTCAAAATTAAGAAAAGAGAAAATAATACTAGTTTATGTTGAGAAAGGAGAAGATTTTGCAATAGATAGACAAAAAGGCTAGTTTATATTAACTACGTTTGAAAGTAATATTAAAATTTTGAAAATAGAATTGGTAAAATATTTAAGTCATCATCATTAACCCAATAATTTCATATTAATAAACTAATAATGTTTTTTGCAATTCAATGTTCTTAATTTTTCACGCAACATTTTTACGGTCAGAGCATTAAAAAATATTTTAATACATTCTACATAAATTAAAATTTAAAATCACATTTTTTTTAAAAAAATCTTCTCTAAAGTTCTATATCAAATCAATATATATCAACTAAATTGATACAAAAAGTATACAGTATTATTTTTCATCACTACGATCATATATATAATAATAAAATATATATTGGTTGTACTTTTGTCCGTACTCTTCGTACCTCAACAGCACTTGGAAAATTTGAGATGATAATTGACATCCCTGGAGCGCAGAAAGTGAGTGGAAAATGATATAGGGGGACAAAGAATATAATCGATATCTCTATATAGCAGTTTAGGAAATACTTTAGGATAAATTTTAATAAATCTCTCCTTATTTTTAATTTTCTGGTAAATAATTTTGGTCTTTGTTTTTCATATAATTTTACTGCTGCTGCTTCTCATGGTCTAAAAATAAAATTAAAAATACCATGGGTTAACAATGGTTTTAAAGATATTTTCTTTTGATGTTTTAAGATGCAACAACAGGAATATTGAGAATACAATTCATTATTTATCTTTACATTAAATTTCAATTTCAAAACATTACATTAAAAACAGAGGAATAACATTTTCATCTGTTCTACTAACGGTTCATAGTACTGCATACTTGAATAGATAGTTTAAGATGGAGTAAATAACCTTTTGGAACTTATTAAGCTACATGAACTTACTATAGAATTTCTTCACATTTTTTATTTTTTATGAAAGATGCGTAAGTAGCTAGGTTACCAAAAAGACAGTGGTTTAATTTGACGATGCACCACACGCATAGAACACGGCAAAACCAAGAAAAATGAAGAAGCGGAATTAGGTATGCCAAAAGAAAAAATGTTTTTGTCTTCATGACACTCATTGGCTAGTGATTGATTGTACCCACTCCTTTTGTTGTTCAACCATATAAAATAAATTGATAAAGTTTTCTGATGTGATCTTCTTTATAATGACCATATTTCATGTGCAACTTCTAACCACTAAACCTCATGAGCTATTTTGCCTTTTTTCTTAAAAAAAAAAAAGGAAAAGCCCTTCCTGAGAGTTTTCATCCTTTTAAACTCTTTTGGTGATTCAAACATAATTTTAAATTTTTTTAAAAATGGTGTATAAGAATAGTGTTGAATAAAATTTATTAATATTATAGAATTAGTAATATTAATATTAGTTATACTGAAATTATAACTTCTTATGTATTGTTTCTTTTGGTGTATTAAAAAAAACATGCAATTCATAATTATAAAGTGTAAAATAATTATGAGAGACAGTTGTATCATTAACCATGTTATAATGCATGTATTAGAAGCCCTTACATTGCTAATACCATGATTCATGATGTATTAGTTAGATATAACATAATACCAAATAGACACTACTAGAAATTAAAAGAATTTTCATCGCGAATCAGTGAAAAATTTATGTTACAAATATGATTTTTTTCATACATTTCTCACTTAGTCAACTCACTAGAAAAATGCATGATAAAATACAGATTCTCACAGAAATAATGAAAGTTTTCTAATTTTTTTATATGAAATTATTACTATTTTGCTTTTTTCACTGATTCAATCAAAGTATCTATGAAAATAGTAATTGGATATTTTTCAATAGAAAATAGTGATTTTTTTTTATTAGTGAGAGGATATAACTAATAATGTTTTGGTAGTCATACATAGGTTGAAAAAGTGTACCAAACAAGGTTTTTGTAATATACCAAACTAATAAATGTATTATTTTTTCTAATGCATCAAATCAAATAGTTTAGTAGGATTGAAATTGAGGGATGTTTACCATCTAACCAACTTGTAATAACCCTCTAGGTCATTTTCATGTTACTGCCTTCTTTTCAAAGGTTAGAGCTTTCCCATAACGACCCTAAGTCTTATGACTTGCTGTCACTGACAGTTTCGTTGCCTGGTCGTTAATTTGAATTTTTGTGTAGGTTTTCATAATTTGACACCTTCATAACTTGAAAAATTGAATTTGGTAAAAAAAAATACAAGTAAATGGTCTCAAAATAGAATTCTGCCAATTCCGTCAATTCCGAAATGGCCATCTTAAGTTGGGAGCATAGCTGACTCAAGTTTTGAAGCTTTTGGTGCGAGTTTATGCCATTTAGACTTTTAACCTTTCAAAATTAGCCCAAGTTTCACATGGTCAGCTTTCTTAAAAATCATATCTAAATAAGAATTCTGGCAGTGGAGTTCATTCCAAAACATTGATTTTAATTTACAATGATCTTTTGTTTGATTTTCGAGGCTTCTGGATTGATCTCGAGGCCCTTGGTGAATTTTGGCTAAAATGGCTCTTGAGTATGATATCCATATTTATCGAATAACCTCGTATCAAAATTTCAACTGCACCATTGAGTTCGAAACATTGAATTTGGTAAGGTAGCATGATCAGTTTGCATGCATGGAACTTCAGATGAATCCTGAACACCCCCTCGAAGACTTGAATTTTGTCAAAAATTTGATATCTTACCTAATGCTAGTATAGACCCATTTACCCTTCACATTCACGCTCCTCTTGGTTGGGTTTGTGAAGGTTAGCTCCCCTTGTTCACTATGATCGTAGAACCAGATACGCGTTCGCAGAGGTTTGCCTAGTTATTCTCTGTGATTGCGAGAGGACCTCTTCATTCGTGGAGATCTGAGATTCTCTTCGCCGGCTACTATAGCCACAATTACCCCTATTCATTTTCATTTGGTCTTTTATTTAATAAACAAATGCATCAGTTTGATGGAGAATTTTCAAAGTACGATTTCTCTCTCATTTTAAGTCGAATTTGATGATTCAAAACTCTAAAATTATGATTTTTCATTGAGGAAATGCATTGGAGTAGTCGTAAAGTGTTGGGGAGGCTTCATTAGAGTAGTTTCATTATTTTATTGCTTTCATAGTTATATTCTTTACTTAAATTTAGGATTTTTATTGCATATATTGTTGTAGATTGTTCCGAGCCCCTAATTATGTTTCATTAGATTGAGATTGAAAATCTAAATGCTTGTTTAGTAGTTGAAATTTGTATTGGGTAGCTAGCGGATGAATCTTAAGTAATTTGAAATCATGTTTTAGGTTTGTTTTAAGGTAATTTTGGGTACTTACGAGTATGTGCCTTTTGATATTGATCTTCCATGCCTCATGTTGTGTAGAATGCTGATTCATTCTTGGTTTAAGCTGTTAACTTAGTTTAGGATGACTAGTGCTTGGTTTAGTTGCCTCAATCTCGTTTCGACTGGCTTAGATCTTTGTAGATTGGTATAGAAGACTTAAGTATAATAGTTAGGCCTTAGATAGCAGTAACCTTCTTTTAATAAATATTATATCTATAATTGCTTTATTTTACGGCAAATAAAATACATTGGTGACATCAAGTTTAGTCTGCAATTAGAGATTAGTCTTTGGGCTAGGCTCAGATGGTTGTATTAAATTACTTAGTGTGGATGACATTCTACAATGACTTTCGACGACAGTTTGGTATGATCTTTCTCAGCACCCACAATTATATTTTCAGTGAGTACATGAATTCAAGTTCTGGCCTCCTTTACTTTGATTATTTTTGTGAGAATCCGAATTTGAGGTCCGGCCTTTTCCCATAAATGCTTTAGGTGAGCATCCAGATTTGATGTGGAGTCTCTTCTCTTAGATACTCTTGGTGAGCATCTAGATTTAAGTTTATGGCCTTGATGGCACTGTTCCTTTCATGGAGCATCCGATTTGAGGTCCAATCTCGAGGCTCTCTATCACTTTTGATTTGGTATAAGATTCTGATTCGGCATTCTCAAATTTTAGATTCGTCGGTTCCTACTCTTTGCCGCTTTAGCTGTTTTAGGTACTCGATAGGCTTATGGGAGTTCGTTCAGATTTTTATTTTACATCGTGCATGAGTGTACCTTCTGGGCTTATTGGTCCTAGTTAGGTGTAGTTAACTGTAGCTTCTCTAGCTTTCTTCCTTCTCCTCTCGGGTGCATTACTTATTTACTTTACGTTACATTTTTTCTAATGACCTCTGTTCTAATTTATTAATTTTTTCATATTTTCATTACTTTTTCTGTCAGTCTATGATGCCTACTAGGTACTTGTTCTTTTGGTACTCATACTACACTTTGTGTCTGTTTTCGTGCTGTAGGTCCGAGCACTAGTTACCAATGCTAATCTATCGAGCCTGCAATAATCTTATCTAGAGGTGAGGGTAAGCACCTGACATTTTAGATGCTTGGCATATCCTTTAGCATTTCATAGCCCGTTCTTTTTTTTCATTTTAAGACTAGCCTAATATATTGTTGCTCTCCAGCACACACAAGTGTATGTGGTCTCACAAGTAATATACTAACCCTAATTAAAGAGCCGAATTGTCGAACTCAAAGGATTTGAATAAAATCAGCAACCTATCTTAGTTATCACGTTTATGGTGCTTTTGGTAAAAAGATTTGTGGAAATAAGTGAAAAAATTGCAAAGAACGAATTTCCTCTAAACTAATCTAAATTTTACTGATAAGATATCCATTAACGAGCAATTCCAGGGTTGTAGCTTTTATGACTCCGCTTAGTCCTAACAATATCCATCTATGTCTGGGTTCCTGATTACTGATTTATGGTGTTTAAATTACCTAAAAAGGATTGCATGCCTTTATTGGCCTACCATTATTGACTGCTTAGCTGCATCGTTGAGCAGGGATAGACAAACCAATAAAAATGCATGAAAGTTATATTCCCATATTATGAACCATGCGCGGTGTAAGGGTAGTTGTCATAGTTTTCCCTTACACGAATCAACCTAGTTTCCTAGTCGAACAAACTCCCTATACTACTGTGTTCTATTCACTCCAACATCTCTCGAATCCAGAGTGAATAACTAATATACTCCCTAGTTGGCCAGACTCAAAAGTATAGATAAAAATAGCATAGGAATAATCAAACGAAGCTATTCATAGATGTTTAAAGTTAAAAACTACACATTGTCTATGGCTACAATCCTAAAATATGGAGACTTAGCCACTTATAATCATGAATTACACCATGAATGATATGGAAAACATTAAAAACCAAAGAATAAAGATTAAACTAATCAAAATACTCTGAGAAAAAGGTTCTCCGTCGTCTCTCCTGAGTTTCTTGTGTAGAAACAAAATGTAATCTAAAGTCTATGATAGAATAATAATAAGAATCATATAACTCGACTTTGTCGCATCGTGTCCTCAAGTCCGCGATGCGGGCCCCTTGTATTTACTGAGTTTTCGCTTAATTTACTGACTGAGCACTTTTGCACATCTTTTGCACAGGTCTGCGATGCGGACTATGCACATTTTTCAGCTTCGTGCCTTTTTCTGTATTTTTCAGCTTCCACAACTTTGTCCTAAGTCTGCCATGTGGACTTTGGTCTTCCTGCTGCTTCTACTGACTTTCATCTTTCAAATTTTGGGTTGTGTTCTTCCTCCGAATCCGGGTTTAACTCCGGACTTTTCCAATTAAAGAAAAATCCTGCAAAAACACAACCAACCGCGCACTTGGCCTTATGTTAGCAAAATAAGAGAAAAACAAACTAAAACACCTAGACTCTAAGAAGTTACCCTCTAACTTGTCTCTATTTATGGGTATCTTTGGCTAATTAGGCATATAAATACGCCTAATATCATATATGTATATATTGGTCCACTTTTGGGACCTTTATCTATATTGTAGTAGCTCTGTACTTGTGTCTTTTAGGTTCAGGGAGAGATCACTTTTTATTTTTTGTATATATTTTTTTTTATTATTCCCACTTATTTTCTCTATTGACCCTTAAACTTTTTTATTCTTGCTTAGTTTCTGCCTTAAACTTACTAGCAGTTTTAAGTTATGAGTTGGCTTACTTGATTATGGATTATAATAGGTGCCATTATGACTCGAGAAATTGGACCATGACAAGTTTGTATCATAGCTCCAATGAATCAATACGGAGATTTACGTGACCTATCTTCAAGAGGCCAAGGATGTCACTAGAAAAATTCTCTATTTTGTATTATTTTGGGCAATATGTGCCTTATTAGCTTCATGAAGTTGTACTTATTTTATTCTTTCATAGGGATGACTTATACACGCGGTATTACCAATAGTGATGACCCACTAGGACTGACAGATAGAGCCCCGGCTAAGGCTTGGGGCCAACCAAAGGGTCAAAGGTAGGGGTGCAGCACCAAGCCCAGATAAAGATATAATTTTAAAGCCTACATAGAAGCACTATAACGCTCCTAATCTAAATCCATCTTTAGAGACTAGGATTGGCTTAGTCTCAATTGTACCTATTATGAATCTAGCTTTACATATGGAATTACTCAACTACTTACACCTTGGGAGTATACAACAGGCCTCAGCCCCAACTCCCATCATGCCAGCATTGCAAGGTCACCCTATATAGCCAGCTCCTGAGTCCCAACCGCCCCCAGCATGTATTGTAACCCAGCTAGTTGTTCCCTAGGGTGTTATGATCTTATAAGAGCAGAAGATGTTGGAGGTATTTTAGAGGTTGTCACCACCAATATTTTTTAGAGCGACTGGATGGGATGCCCATGAGATTTTTACTACATATCATGAGCAGATCCACTCCCTGAGCCTTATAGAGTCAAGAGACGTCAACTTCATCGTTCACTAATTTCATGGGCTACCTAGATAGTGTTGGTTCTCCTACTTACAAACCACGTCAACTGGGTCACCTCACGTATCTTAGAATCAGTTTTCCAAGGGTTTTATAGCCAGGTATATTCCCTAGAGCATCAAGAACTAACTCCAAATTTAGTTTAGAAGGTTAGAGTAAGGCCCATGATAGTATAAAAGTACGAGGTTAGATTTCACTAGTTTTGACATCATGCTACCATGATACTACCCATAGAAGAGGAGAGAGATCACTGTTTATGTGTGGGTTGAGATTTCAAACAAGGATCGAGATAGACCATTTGATTTTAGTGGGTTATTCATTCCTTGATATAGTTGAGCATACCTGCACCATGGAGCATATTTGTTATGAGTCCTAAGAGAGCAGCAACAAGAGGGCTTGACATTTATGAATCTATAGTGGGTCCTAGAATAAAGGTCGAGAATTTAATAACATTCCTTGCTCGAGGTTTTAGCAGGATAGATTTCATCTAGGTCAGTTGAGTTGTCCTGTTTAGGCAGCTTTACATGCTTCAGAAGGTAGCCAACCTCAACAGGGTGGTTCTACTTCAAGCTAGAGTTCGAGGGTATTATATTCATGTCTTACATACCGTAGTCATATAATTATAGAGTATTTTGCATAAGATTGTTATGATTATAATGAGCTTGTCCACCGGTCTAAAGACTGTCCCCATTGAGCTACTACTGCATTAGCTTCTACTGCAACTAGACTAGTGTTAGTAGTGCCACCCCCAGTTAGAGGTGGAGATCAAAGTTAGGGCGGTGGAGGCAGAGACCAGGGACAGGCTCATGGCGGCAGTCATAAAGGTACACGGTATGGTCGCTGGGAGGTAGGTCAATTTGTAAGAAAGATGGTCGCAGTGGAGGCTAATAGGGCAATTTCTATGCTTTTCCAGTAAGGGTAAAGGCTAAAGCATCGGACGACATCATCACAGGTTCTATTTTCTTATGTCAGCAGACTACTTCAACTTTATTTTGTCTTGGCTCTGCCTATTCATATGTTTCTATATACTTTACTCCCAACTTAAGTGTGAGCTTTGAGCTATTAGCAGTACCGTTGCATGTTTCAACCATGGTAGGTGATTTCTAAGTAGTGGATTAGGTTTGTGGATAATTTGTGGTGGTTATACAATGTTAGGACACCCTGGCGGATCTTATTTTGTTTGATATGCTAGACTTTGATGTTATTCTAATAGGCTATCTCCTCACCATGTGATTTCGTGTTTCTATATCAAAATTGTTATATTAGTCATATTTGTCATTTCCTAGTTTTATGGTAGGGTGCTTATATTTACACACCAACAAAGATTATATCTTTTATGCAAGCTGAGCAGTTGGTTGTCTCTGGGTGTTTAACTTAGTTGACATATGTTTTGGGTGCAGTTTCGATGGTTCAAGAGTTTATTGATGCACTTTCTATCGACCTACCTAGCCTACTCCTAGAGAGATATTGATTTTACTATATATTGAGAGCTGAGTGCTAAGCCTTTTCAGTCCCACCTTATCAGGTGGCTCCTGTAGAGCTCCGAGAGCTCAATGTTCTACTTGAGGATATTTCGGGTAAGGGATTTATTTGTCCAAGTTTATCACCTTGGAATGCTTCCATCTTATTTGTTAAAAAGAAGGATGGGATCATGCAGGTGTGCATTGATTATAAATAGATAAGCAAGGTGATGTTTAAGAACTGTTATCCTATGCCCCATATTGATGACCTCTTTGATCAGCTATAGGATGCCATAGTATTTTCTAGGATTGATCTCAGATTCGACTACAGGAGAAAGACATATGTAAAACTATTTTTTGAACTCGCTACAGTCATTATGAGTTCTTTGTGATGTCTTATGAGTTGACTAATGTCCTTGCCGCCTTCATGGTTTTCATGACCCGAGTATTCAGGTCCTATCTTGACTCCTTTACCATATTTTTACTAATGATATTCTGATATACTTGCAAAGTAGAGAAGAGCATGTGTAGCATTTGAGGATTGTGCTCTAGACTTTGAGAGATTAGCGACTTTATACCAAATTCTCAAAGTGCGAATTTTGATTGGAGTCTTTGGCATTTCTAGGACAATAAAGGTGATGATCCTATTTGTGAGTGTTTTTACAATCGAGAAAAGTAAAGGCGATGATCCCATTTGTGCATGTTTTTACAATATTGACAAATCTTGTTGGTAATTGAATACTCAAACATCTACGATTAAAATCTGGTCACTACTCTTTTTATTTAAATTGCTTCATAAAAAAAATTACAAATAAAAGTGTTTGTACCAGTGTGGCATAAATCGGACCAAAAAATAACATATATGGGCTCATGCTTGATTAATCTTTTAACCAAACTAAATATTGGCTCCATACTAATTAATTGCACCTATTTAATTTGGAATTTTTTTTAACAAAATTTATTAATTTGTGATCTTAAATTAAATGTTTGTCAAATTATTTGACTCAAATGTAGAAAAATATTTTTAGGTCTTGTGGTAACATATCATGTGGAAAGTTCAATTTTAAAAGTTATCAAAAAAAGCGAAAGAAAAAAAGAATTTTTTTTTAAATCAACTAAAAAAATTAAAATAAATAAAATATCATAGTTTAGATTTAATCATATGAATAAAAATATAATAATGATCAAATATATTTATTGAGCCGAAACACCGTCTGGATTGCATTTACTAGTTTATGTTGGTGGGAGTATATTGCAGTTTGGACGGACACTAATTACAGCTGATGAAGTTGGTGACATGCACCACATTATTTTCATTTGATTTTGATGGAAACCTGCCTTGACTCTATCTCTTTCAAGAAAAAGAAGAAGATCAATTAAATTAACTACTAGAATATTCATATCTTATGTGGTCACTTGAACACAACCAAATCCTGTCTCACATTATTATTATTATTATTATTATTATTATTATTATTATTATTATTATTATTATTATTATTATTATTATTATTAT
>JAPFFP010042283.1:0-14275 GCA_026153255.1 Solanum medicagineum | reverse complement strand
AGTAATCAATTTCATTTGTATTTGAATAATGAAAAAGTAGCAGCCTTTTTTGAATAATTACTTATTATTATTTCTTAATTACTGTGGATTTGAAATCAGAATCTCAACCAATATCTGTCGTTTCTTTTTGGTTCAATTTGATTATCTTACTTTTATTTTTTTTATTTTACTTTTAAATTTTGGATGATTTCTTAATTCAACTTTCAATATGAAAAAGTTAAAAGAATTATTAAATTAAAAGATATTTTAATATATTCTATATAATTTAAGTTTGAAATACCAAGATTCAATGAAAGGATATTTTTCACTTTCTTAAATTATATTTCAAGTCAAAATTAAATAAAATATAAAAATTATTTTTCATTAATACACATTTTATTAAATAACTCTGTTCACCAAATCAATTATCCTTTTCTTTAAAAAAATTGAAAAATATTCATCCTCTTTTTTTTAAATTTATCATTTACTGTCTAGTATTATCATCGGAGGTTCTTCTTTCTTCTCCTTTTTTTTTAATTTCTCATTCGTTGTCCTATATCATCATTAGAGTCTGACCCTTTGTTTAACCAGTTAATTTTATGCTTGTGCTCATTATTTAATTATGCAAAAAACTAAGCTTAATATTGTATTATTTGGTTGTTTTTCTTGTACCATATATATGTGAACTACAATAAAGTCCACCTCGACCCTCTCTCGTTGTGGGATATATTGTGTACCTATGTATGTCGATGTTAGGAGTCCACTCTAGATATAAATTGAAATAAAATTTTCATGACGCATATTAAACGTCATAAGATTAAAGATTATTTTGAATGTCAGATTAAATTATTATTTTTTTTTAAGGAAGGAAGTATTTGTTAATTGTATTTGTTTGACTTTGGGGGTCCAAAATTGCCACCACTTGCAACATGCAGACTGCTGTCTAATTATACAGAAATAACATTTTGAAGGCGCAACCTTGTCGCAATTGGTAAAAAAATAATAAAAATAAAAAGTTTAAAGAAAAAATAATTTAATTTAAGAGTCGTCATCTAATTTAAGAATAATTAGGAATTATTTATAAAATAGTCTGTAAATCAAAAATTCCCGAGTAAGAATTTAAGTTATTCTGAAGGAAAGATATTAGTGGCCTTCAGAATCCGGGTCCCGGATGAATTCATTTTTAACAAATTAAAGAGGAGATATACAATATAACAAAAGTACGATAATCATGAAATAAACACACAAAAATAATATACACAATAATAAAAAAATAAAGAATAAACTAAAATTGTAATATGACGGATAGATCTTTTAATAAACAATTTGTACAATTGGTAAAGAAACTAAAATAACAAACACCCACTTTAAGACAGTAAACAATGAAAATCATAATATCGCTAGGTTAGTGTAAAGCTAAAATCAGTTGTAATGTAAGGAGCCATATTTACTCATAATAAATGAACTAGCAATGATCCAACAAAATAGAAGTAGTAAAATAATACAAGAATTGGTCAAAAATCAAGAATAAAAAAAATGATAACTCCAGAACCAAGAAAACTGAAACCACTCAAATCAGGCAAAGAGCAACAAAGCAAATCTACATAATACTTTAAATAAAAAATGAATATATAGAAAAGATAACAAAAAAAGAAAAAATGGAGAAAAGAGTAAAGTTACTGTGTTTGAGGAAGAATCGGAGCTTTGAGCTTGCCGATTATTGAAGCTGTTTGCTCATTAGAGTTGTGGGTTGTTCCGGCGTGGTGTCTTCGTGGGTTGTCAGAAAAAAATACTCGTCAGTGAAGTTATTTCAGTGCGGGTCTGGTTGGTTTCGAGCTCACCGGAGACATTGTTGGTCAGTAGTGATGAGGACGATTGCTTAGTGGCTGAAAGACGAAGGGGTTTTAGGACAGATTTGGCGACGTTTCCAGCGAGCTTGTTTTTGGCCGGAAAAAGGTGACGTGAATGGTGGGGTTTCAGGTGGTTTTTGGGGTCGGAAATGGTGGGTTAAGGGTGGCATTTCAGCTGCGTTTTTGGGTGAAAACAGAGGGGCTTTGGGTGATGTTTTTTAATGGAGTTTTGGGTCTGCTCGGAGGTCGTTTTGGTAGCTATTTGGTCTCGATTTTGTTGATTTTGTGGGGCTGTTTTTCATGGCTGATTTGGGGCTTGGTTTTGGGGGTTGTTGGAAGTTTTCCGGCGAGGTTTGGGGTAGTCCTTTGTGGGATTTCGACGAGGACCGTCGGAATAACAAAGAAGAGAGAGAAGATATATGATGTTTAAAGATTTTTTCACAAATTAAAATTCTTGGTATATACACATTTTACGTCAAAACCTAATGGAATAGAGAAATATGGGCTCAAATCGTGAATCAATAAAATATACATACATAATTATATTTGAATAAAAAAAAATCATTACACTATGTTATTTAAAATTAAACTAATTAATTTCTAATATTATAAAAATAGTTATCAAAATAATGTAAAATTACCAAAAAATATTTTTAAACTATCACATCAAAAATAAAAATATTTTGAAGTGTTAGGATCAAAATGAGGCGTCAACACATATTTACAAAAATAATTTCATTTTGAATCCACCAATTAAAGTTGCAAATACGAAGAAAACGTTATCCTTTTAAATCTCTTCTTTTTGTCGTAAAAATGAATACTTTAATTTAAATTGGTTTATGCTTCTCAACCAACAAGGCCACTTCTTGGAAACCAAAGTTAGTGGATTTATGAAGAGATAACGAAAAGTAAAAAAAAGGCATTAATATATTACCGACTTAGTTTTAAAATAACATTTAAATTCGCCTTTAAATTTATGAAATAAATTATTTTTATGATTGTTAATAATTTGGGGACAACACAAAAGCTCTTACAAGTCAAAGAAGCGAAAAGAGAAGTTAAAAAGAGGAATATCATCCCTTTTTTCTTCATTTTAATTAATTTATTTAATTTTGACCTAATAACAGATAGTTTTAAAAAATTAAAATAGATTTTTAATTTTTTTAATCCTAAATTAAAAATGTACATAATATTTAAATTTATCATTTAATTTTGTGATCTTAAATATGAAATACAAATTAGAAATAAAAACAATTGCTAAAAAAAGAAATACTATAAGGGTGTTTTCTTTAATTTACCCAAAATTTTATATATTATTAGTGTATTTTGAATGATTATAATAAGTTTATAAATTGCTTTGTTTTAAAACTACAAATTAGGTCTAATAATACATTATCAATGCATTGATGCTAAACTTAAAACAATAAAAGTAATTCAAAGTACTGCAGAATTAAGCTGATTATTGTTGATAACTTTATGGTTGTTAATTACCATTTCAATCTTGCATCTCTAATAATAATTCATTGCTCTAATTAATTAAATGAATATACAATTACAAAGTTATGGCGGCATTATTGCCCATAGTCTAGCTATCTTAAGCTTTTAAATTTGTGTAATACATATATACTATACCTGCCAACTAAAGTTATATAGTTATAGCCACTCCTATTATCAAATTAGTTTTTTGACATGACTCATCTTCAAACTCAAAGTTCCGAGATTTTATTCTAGCCTGATGTGGAACCGCACCCCAAGACATTGTTGGATTGGAGTGTGCACAACCATGAGCCAAGAATATATTCACAACTTCCTCACGGACTTGAAGCCCTATGTCAAACCTGATGAGCCTAACTCTGATATCATCATATCTAATAGAGTACACCAAACTTTCATATTGTGGGTTCAATCCTTACTATGACTGCTTGAACTGGTGATGATGTTGACATATCACTAACCACCTGAGGGTTTACAATTGGGGTTGTACTAATAGAATTGTCTTTGAAATTTTTTGGACAAGTCTCAATAAGGCAATGCCTACAAGTAGGACAAGAGGAGTGGGAATTAAGCCATTTATCGATACATTGGACGTGGAAGCAATGGTTGCACTTAGGTAGAACTTTAACTTTTTCTCCGATTTCAAATTCTGATAAGCAAATGACACAATCAGAGTGTTCCAACCTAGTAGTGTAGGTTATAACGGGGAATGTCTCCAGGGTTTTCTTCTTAATCCCCTTATTTGCAAGCTTAGAACGATCTCTACGAACTATGGATGAGTTTTCCAACAATAGGCTAGAACACCTAAATGCACATTTTATGATGGAGTCCAAGAAAAGTGTACAAATCAAGCCACAAAAAATCACTAACAATACTATCAAAACTCTTGCATCAATGGAGACGTTGTTGGTCACTAGTAGTACAAACGTTGAGTCATCGTGGATGTTTCCGGGGGTGGATGATGGAGCCATGGTGGGCACAAGGTGGTATTGTGGAGGGGAAACTACAAGTAGTCTTCTTGAGTAGAACAAATTCTCCATGAATATTTCTTGAATTAATTGGGTGGATATAGTTGCCATAGAGCTTTTAATTTGGTTGAGTATGTGTGTGTTTGTGCGTTTCTTTTCCCTAACTATGTTTGATTTTGTTGGTGTTGAGTTAATTGATGTTCATCCTCTGAGACATACATATAGTTGCTTATATAGGGGAAAAAGATGGGTGGAATATAACTTTATAGACAAATAACATGGGTACAAATCTGTTCATCTCTTGATTTTTTCTATTAAATTTTTTCATGTGTATTTCTCGAACTAAGATGGTATGGACCTCCTTGAGATTGATCTCTGCGAATATTCCATGAATTTGTGAAATATTTGAGATGACTCTTTAAGAGAATATAATATCATTTATATAAACATAAGCCAGATTTAGAGTAAAGTAACATGTAAGAATTCTAACTGGAATCGAACCATTTTATAGTTTCCCACAAAATTTCAATATCTACACATGTTACTTGCTATAGGAAGTAAATTAGCCATTATGGTGTTTGGTTAATGCATACCAACCTAGCTCCCTTGCACAGACTTTCCGTCTTTCTTAGTTCTAACCTTTTAATTAGTATATATTTCTCTTTAATTGTAGATTAGATTCACCAGATAAAAAACTTAATTTTGTGTTGCTGTTGAATTGTCAAACTTATCCATCATGAATTTTTTGAAATTTCTGTAGATTATATTGGGGAAATTTACCTCCTCAAAGCAAGGAAGGGAAGGAGGAAGTTTTAATTAAGAACAATATATATTAGTTTGATGTTCATGTACTACATATAGGAGTTGATACACTAGTCCAAAGAAAAAAGTGGAAATAATATGTTGGTAAGAATAAAACCAGTTTGTTGTTCATGTAAGAATAAAACCAGTTAATAGGAATTTTATGATATTGTGATAAATATATCAAGAATATTGAAATGGAATTAGACTTAATGATTGCTATCAACATGATCAGAGTTTCCTATGATCGATGATATTCAACATTAAATGCATTAAACTGGAAAACTTGAAGAAATCACTCAGTATCATAAGTAAATCACTAGATATGAACATCAATATATAAAAAGATAAGAATACTAACCTTGTTCCATTGCAATAAATTATCTGAAGAACATGATCTTCTAAACCTTGAAGACTGTTTTGTAGTGTTCTTTTTCTGAGATGGAGAGAAAGAGAAAAACTTGTCTTCTATTTAGGGATCAAGTATTTAAAGATTCTGTAACAACCTTTAATGAAAGGTATGCCTTTTCATAAAATATATGTCTTCTCAAGAAAGGTATGCCTTCTCAAGAAAAGTGTCTTTTCTTATAAGTTTCCATCATAATTAAAAAGAAAAAGGTTAATGAATATTTATATTTTATGCCTAAATATATATATAATATACTTTATTAGATTAAAAAAAGGCTAATTTAATGATAGCATGTCTATGTATAATATATTAATATGCGAGTCCACAAATTAAATATTACTAACAATCTCCCACTTGGACCACATATATTTCTTGAACAATCATAATAGATGTAATTATTGTGCACAAACTTTTGCTATCGTAATTTAAATATCTCAAACGAATCTGGTCCATCGATAATACCAATATTGGATCAAAGAGGTTTTTGTAACATATATTCGTAACTAAACCCATCAATGATCACAAGTATTAGCAATACCAATGACATAGATCAAATACGAAAATTACATGTAAAATGATCTAAATCATGTCTATTTCCAATAGGTCCTATTTAATGACTTTAACAGTCCAAAATCACATTCTTATACCTTGTGTAACATCACAATAGAAAGTTAATATATTTATTTTCAGAGTTATCAATAAACACATGAAATTCATAAATTTCACAAAACTTTAGTCTGTACAGAAAATAAACTTTATCATGTCAAAAGCATAAACAAAATACAAACTCCCACTAAAATGACTTATCATCAAATCTGACAACACTCATATGAGCCACATGCCCATGAAATACTTTAGACGGTAGACCTTTTGTGAACAGATCTGCAATCATCAAATTTGCACTAATATGATCAATCGACACAAGACGACTCTAAATTCTTTCCTTTACAACCAAAAATTTAATGTCAATGTGCTGCGAAGCCTAGAGATGAGTCTATTCCAAATTGACTGAAAAATCTGGGGTAGGAGGCTTGATGACAGGTGATAAGGTGAGGAAAAGCAAAGTCAAAGAACCCATCTAAGACAAAATTAATCATGGAAAAAATAATCCAAGAACTAGCTAATAACTTCAATCAAACACGAGATAAAATAATGTTATATTTTATTTTGAGATTATTATATCTTATATCTTATATTTTACATCAAACAACCCCTTAATCTTAGACTAGTCTCTTAGGAGTGTTAACTCCAACAGTGTGTTCTCTGATTGTGTCTGGAGGTTAGATTGTCATGTTTCCCTCTGGCTTTATAATTTGTGCTAATTTTATCTACATGGTTAAAGGAAAAAAAAAACTATTTTTTCCTAGCCGAAAAAGTGAAAATTGTAGCCTAAAAAATTGTAAAAAATTGTTTTATCACGTACCCAAGAAATCAACTACTTGTGGAGAGGGAAATCAGACCAAGTGATTAAAAAGTTATTGAGCAAATCTATATCAATCTACTAGAAACATGACAAGCCAAGGAGAGAGAGCCTTTCATTATTTAATTTCATCTGATTGCACTAATTATATTATTAGTGTAACAGAAAAATAAAAAGGTCTCAAAGTAGTAACTTGTTATTCTCTTTATCTCAATTTATATATGAGTTAATTTAAATTGATACGAATTTTCTTTAAAAAAATAATTTGTAAAATTTATTGTCTAAAATTAGTTATAAATACTTATGTCTGAAAATCATTGCATTAAAGATAAAATGAATATTTTAAAATTAAAATTGTTATTAAATATAAAAACGTGTCAGCTTTTTTGAAATTGACTAAAAAAAACCGTACAAATTGGGCGAGACGGAATACTTTTTTGCTACGTGTACTTAAGCTTTTTCACTTTTTTTTGAACTATTTGCTCTTTTTCAAATCATTTTCTTGATTCCTCGTACGGACCAAATCTTCACATCATGCTGTTTCAGATTCCACCAAAGATGTAATCTGATTACTGATAACTAATTTAGGATCAAAGATTTGTTCTTTTTCTTAATTAAATATATTCTTCATGGATGGTTAAATTATTATACTGAGAGCCTTTCACATCCTATCTTCAATAGTAGGATTAATAAATTTCCCTTGTTAATTGTGAAATGGTAAAGTTGTCAGATCTAATCGTGAAAGCAGTCATTAATGCTTGCATTAGAATAAAATTTTTATATCATACCCCTTGGGATGCATCTCTTTATCAGAATCTTCAACGTCAACACGAGATGTTTTGTCATAGTAGTCTAGAAGAACTGTTGAAAATGATTAGAAAGTTGAATCATACATATCTTTCTCACGTAGGAGATGAATAAGTCCATTTATTACTAATATTGTTAATGAGAAATTAAAAACAATTTGTTGTAGGAAACTTGAGAACATAATTTGTTGTAGGAAATTTGAGAACCATATGTTCCATGTCATTAGTTAACTTTTCACTTTCTCCTTTTTGTAAGTAATCCTGCAAGATTTTGTGTACTAAACAAATCCTTTTGGTGCTTCTTAGTAATTAGTTTTTGATTAACTTGTTCCAATTTGGTGCTTAGTAAATTAATATTTAATTTATTAGTTCCACTTTGGTTGAGACTCAAAAGATTATTGGATCTACTATTTGTTTTATCTTGATACAATTTTGATTGGTGAATTCAAGGGTAGCAGTCTCCTGGTATAACAAAAAGGAGTGCCAAATATTTGTTTATTTATTTTTATCTTAATATCGCCCTTATATTTAATATGGTTGATTTATTAATTTTTGTGATTAATCAATAATGAATAATTATTATTGAACAAAAAGACCTTGTCGAGCTCTGAATTTGTAAAGAACATAACACAATCAAGACCGGATCTTCACTCTAAATTTTGATATATATATATTTGAAATCCATTATAATTGAATTGAACTCTCGATCAAGATGAAAATCAATTCGAAATCAAGTTGTGTCAAGATGAAAATCAATCTGGGAAGATGTTGTTTCTTAATCCTTGTTTGATTAGATACACCACAGCAAATCAATATGGAATCAAGTTTTAACCTTAATTAAATACTCATGTGGCTTGCAATTATATCAGGATAATCTTAATTAGATGCTTAATTTTAAATTAATTAGTACTACTTTAATAAAAGATAGAATTGTGGTGTACAGGAGGCTTGAAAGGTATAGTACTGAATAGTGACAGCCATTTAGAAGCTTACTTTTGTCTGAAAAAATTTGTGTAATAATTCTCTTTTGTTTAACATTTTTGCTAATTAAATTATTTTGTTCCTTATCTTCATTCATAAACTACTAATTACCAGACCCTATTTGGTTATGGGCTGGACTACATTTGCATGTTCATAAGTGGAATTTCCTTTTAGAGATTTTACCTGTAATTAAATAAGAGTTTATATTACTGAATTCAGAAACACCTTAAATAATAATTTCAGATTTTTTGAGTTTTATATTTGCACTTTTTGAGAATGTAAATCTATAAAGCATGAGTTTCATAGTTGAACTATTGAGAGTGTAAAAATATACATTGATAAAGTTTTGATGATGTGTGTACACTTCTCTTTTGCTTAAAATTTCTGCCACGTGAAACTACACGTAGAAATATAAAACTATCATAGTTGAGTTAGAAGTTAAGATTAAAAGTTAAAACTATCATAGTATAAATTAATTTTGCCAATCATGACATCAACATCTTCTTATTCGCCGTATTCTCAGCTTTGGTCTCATTTTTGTTGTGATATCGATATCTCTAACTTGAAAGGGGAGATTTTTAGAGTTTTAATGGAGTCAATTGATAATATATTAGAAAAATTAGTGTATCAACAAATGGAGTCGTTATATATGTCAGATTAACGAAGATTTTATGGACAAAAACATGCCTATAAGCATTTCTAGTAATAACAATTGGTCTAGTCAACTCTTGATGAATCGCTAATTATTTGATGATAGTTTAAGTATAAAGCTCAATAAAATAAAATAATTTAGATGCATTGTTTTTTCCCTAACTCAATATTATTTACCAAACGTAACAATCATATTACAGTGTTACTTTTTTGCCATGCCTACTTTAGCTTTTTCACTTTTTTTGAACTATTTGTTCTTTTTCAAACCATTTTCTTGATACCTAGGACGGACCAAATCTTCACTTCATGCTGTTTCATATTCCACCAAAGATGTAATCTGATGACTAGTTATAGGATCATAGATTTGTTCTTTTTCTTACTTAAATATATTATTCATCGATGGATAAAGTATTTTATTGAGAGCATTTTCACATCCTATCTTCAATAGTAGGATTAATGAATTTTCTTTGTTAATTATGAAATGGTAAAAGTTGTGCAGTTGAATCGTGAAAACAGCTATTAATATTTAAATTAGGGCAGAATGTCTATATTACATCCCTTAAAGTGTACCCCTTTATCAGAACCTGCAAATATCAATACGAAATGCTTTGTGCACAGTAATTATGAGTGGTAGTAGTAGTCATCGTCTAATAGTTTCAATAGGAAGCTGATTAGTGGCTGTCAATATTTATTAAGCTAATTAAACTAATCTTGTCAATTAATGATAAATTAAAAACAATTTGTTGTAGGAAACTTGAGAACCATATGTTCCATGTCATTAGTTAACTTTTCAGCTTTTCCATGGATGCATTTGCTCCTTTTGTAAGTAATCCAGCAAGATTTTGTGTACTAAACAAATCCTTTTGGTGCTTCTTAGTAATTAGTTTTTGATTAACTTGTTCCAATTTGGTGGAGACTCAAGAGATTAATGGATTAAATATAATTGTTTTATCTTGATACAATTTTGATTGGTGAATTCAAAGAGTAGCAGTCTGCTGGTATAACAAAAAGGAGTACCAAATAATTTGTTTGTTTATTTTTATCTTGATATCACCCGGATACTCCCTCCGTCTATCTTTACTTGACCCCTGTACTATTTTAAAATGTCCAACAATACTTGTTAAGTTTATGAAATCAAGAAATAATTTTACACTTAGTTCCTAATTTACCCTTGTCATTAATTATAGTCATTTCTCTATTACGTTTTTCAAGACAAATTGTATTAATTATATTCAAAGGGCGATTTGGTAAAATTATCCCTATTATTTACTACTTTTCTTAATCCATATGTCAAATCAATAGGGGACAAGTAAAGATGAAAAAGGGAGTATTTAATAAGAGTGACTTGGTAAATCCCTATCATTTATTATTTCTTAATTTTTGCGTCAAGTCAATAATGAATAACTATTATTGCACAGGAAGACCTTGCCGTTTAAGTTCTAGATTTGTAAAGAAAATAACACAATCAAGACCTGATCTTAACTCTAAATATATTCAAGTCCATTATAATTAAACTTTTGATCAAGATGAAAATCAATCTGGTAAAGTCTTGTTTCGTAATCCTTGTTGATTGGATACACCACAGCAAATCAATTTGGAATCAAGTTTTAAGCTTAATTAAGTACTCATGTGGCTTTTAATTAATCAAGATAATCTTAATTAGATGCATAATTTTAAGTTAATTAGTACTACTACTTTAAAAGATAGAATTGTGGTGTACAGAAGGATTGAAAAGGAATAACACCTTACCAGTGACAAACGATTGCTCTCAATCTATCCATTTAGAACTTCACTTTTATATGAAGAAATTGTGTAATAATTTCCTTCGTTTTAATAAAAAATTTGTTTAATATCTTTGCTAATGCCTAATTAAATTAGTTTGTTCATTATCTTCATAAACTACACTATGTCGACCCTATTTGGTTGTGGGCTGGGCTACATTTGTATGTTGACAAGTGGGCCCATTCCTTTAGATTTTCACCTCTAATTATATAAGAGTACTCTATAGGGGAATTATCATAAATAGCTAAGCTTGAAACTTAATATGGTTAAGTAACTATATTTTACATAATTACACGATATAATCTCAGCTATGTGACCTGAAAGGGAGGAGAGAGGCGAGCGAGATCGAGAGAGGGAGGAGAGAGACGGATTGTATATGTATATTTACCAAATTATATGTGTATATCTGCCAAATAATTATATATATATACGAGATCGAGAGAGCGAGGAAAGAGGCGATAAAGAGAGGGCAGAGGATGAAGAGGCGAATTGTATATGTTTATCTGTCGAATTGACTATGTATATCTGTCAAAATATTTGTATATATACAGTTGGGATACATATGTAATTGTATATTTGGCATGTATATCTGTCAAAATATTTATATATATGCAGTTGGGATACATATGTAATTGTATATTTGGCAACAAATTGCAGAGAGAGAAGAGAGGCAGGAGAGAGGAAGAAAGGAGAAGGAAATAGCAACAAAACCTTAACTATAGCTACAAATTGTGATTTTTTCAAACTATAGTTATATAATGTAAATGCATATCATATGTTTGCTTAGTTACGTTATTTTTCTAGTCTATATTATTAATATTATTGAGTTAATGATCATAAATATATTTAAATTATTTCAGTTTTTGAGATACATGTTTGAATTATTGAGAGTGAATTTTTAAAGCGCGAGTTTCATACTTGAATTAATGAGAATGTGAATTGTAACACATGAGTTTCGTAGCGTGTAAAACACATAGTGACGAATTTCTGATGATGTGCATTCAATCTCTCTTTTGTTTAAAACCTCTATTACGTTCCACTCCACATGAAAAATAGTTCTATCGTGACAAACCTAAATAAATTAAATTAGATTAAAAATTAAGATAAAAAGTTAAAACTATTAATTTACTCTATTTGTGACATTCACCATCTTTTTCTGTACCCTCTTAACTATGGTATCGTCTCTGACATGACATTGATATCTCCGTCTTAAAAGGATGGAGCTAGAATTTCTAAAAAGTCAATAAAAAATATATTAAAAATATTAATATATCAAAAAATAGAGCCATTATTTTATTTACTTTATATTCGATACATATATAAAAAAAAATTATCTTCAAAATATTTATATATAATCCTCATAAAATACATGAATGACGGAGTTGGGACGGGGTATTATTGTGGATACAGTGGATAGCCTTTAATTTCTTTGACAAGGAGCATAAGATTTGTAAAAAGCCAAAAAAAACTTAAATTTATACACTTGCAAGACTATAGCTAGCCAAAACTTTTACAACATGAAAACAGAAAGAAATATAAACTATCAAATTTAAAGCTAATTAAGCTTCCCATCTAATAATTAAGTGTGTGAATAATTTTTTTTCTACCTAATGAAAATTGTTAAATATAACATTTTCATGTTGGAGAGGTTCGATCCTTATTATAACTTCTTGTACTGGAGCTGATGAAACTGGAAGAATTTTTTGGCAAGTCTCTATAGGGCAGTGCCTACAAGTAGGGCAAGAAGAGTGAGAATTGAGCCATTTATCGATACACTCAACGTGGAATCCATGGTTGCACTTAGGCAGAACCTTAATTTTCTCTCCGATTCCAAATTCAGATAAGCAAATGACACAGTCAGAATCAATCCCTGGATGTTTCAATTCAGTAGTGTATGTTATAATTGGGAATGTCTCGAGGGCTTTTTTCTTGATCCCTCTATTGGCTAATTTTGTTGAAGGGGGGTTGTTATTTGTAGGGTTTAATAAGGATGAGTCAGCCAATACTAGGGTAGTGCACCTACACACACATTTTATGATGAAATTCAAGACAAATGAACAAATTATGGCACATACAAGTACAGCCAAGACCATAATAACATTTGCATCAAATGTGTCAACTTTGTGACCAAGTGATAGATGATCAGTCATATCGTGGCGGATTCCGGCTGCCGCTGGCGGTGACATGGTGGACTCCGGGAGTAATCTTCTTGAGTGATGGAAGTTCTCCATGAATTTCAAGAGTAGTAATTTGTATGTGTGTTTTCTTTGTGTTGAATGAATTTCAAGAGTAGTAATAATTGCTTATATATATAGGACAAATGTTTATAAGGTGAAGAGGTGTAAAGTATGGTCAACTTTTTGAGTCTTAATAATAGAAACATAAATTATTTAATATTGTTAATGGAACGGTAAACATTTCGGTTTTCATTCTAAACTTTAAAAAAAAAACGGTTATACCTAAGTTTCCTTTCACATGAACCTGTTTCCTTTTTAGTTTATTCGAGAAAGAATGTTTCCTTTTTAATTTATTAATTATATATGAGATAATTCAGCTTGAACATCTTATTCTACCTTTGATGATATCTTTTGGGTGTGCATCGATCGATTCGATTCGATTTTATGTATTATCACTTTAGTTTATTGATTTTTAAATATATTGAATCAATAAGATATTTTTTATCAATTTTTTGTCAATAAGAAAATACTCATAAAATAAATATATGACTTCCCTAACAATTTGACACAATACGATGAGATACAATAAAACAAACAAATCAATTAAGCACCTAAACTTAATAATATGTAATATTTTGACCTAATTTTCTAATTTACTTTTCAAACAAAAGGGTTATACATTGGAAACCAAATATATTCATGATTTACGAGTATCGATTTAGTATCACGTGATATTAAATTATTAATATTTAATATCTATGAAGGGATAAAGTAGTAAACTATTATAATCTTAATGAGTTATCAGTGTCCCAACAACCCAATACTAAAACCAAAACCGAACTGATAACCTGATAATCTTAAGAGTTATCAGTGTCCCAATAACCTAATACTAAAAATCAAAATCGAACTGATAACCCGATAATTTTTTTTATAAAACGATTAAAAATCCGTTAACCC
>JAPFFP010042282.1:0-14276 GCA_026153255.1 Solanum medicagineum | reverse complement strand
TCCCATGTGACAAGCATAGTAAACGTATAGTACAGGTTGGTTCTCCCGGGCCTTATCGGCAACGGGTGCCAGTCCACTCTAACGGGGCTTGGGGTGTGACAGTTTCGATGGTGTCCTTGAACTTGATGAGTAGGGTCTTTAAGTATTATTTTGATATGTTTGTAGTAGTGTTCAGTGATGACATCTTGGTCTACTCTAGGAGTGAGGATGAAAATAAGGACCATTTGAGTGAAGTGCATCAAACTTTGAGTGACAAGCAATTGTATGCAAAGTTTAGCGATTTGAGTTTTAGTTGAAGGAGGTGGCTTTTCTCGGACATGCGGTACGATGAAGAGATTATGGTTGATCCAAAGAAGAAAAAATTAGTGAGGAATTGGCCTAGACCATTGACTCCATCATATATTAGGAGCTTCTTGAGTTTGGCTAGATACTATAGAAGGTTCATAGAGGGGTTTTCATTAATTGCTTCACCTAATACGGCTAAGTTCCAATAGTCGGATGAGTGTGAGAAAAGTTTTCAAACTTTGAAGGATCGACTTACTTTGGCCCCTATCTTAACAGTTCTAGAATGATTAGATGGGTTTGTGGTCTATTTTGAATGCCTCACGTGTCAGTTTGGATTGTGTCCTAATGAATAATGGTAACTTCATTTCCTATGCTTCTAGGAAATTGAAAGTGCATCAAAATGAACTATCCAATTCATGATCTTGAGTTAGCGGTGGTTATCTTTGCATGAAAGATATGACGTCACTATCTCTATGGGGTATTGTTGATGTGTTCACTGATCACAAGAGTTTACAATATGTGTTTAGCCAAAGGAATTTAAATTTGCGCCATGTTTATCTTTGTTATCTCAAGCATTTTATGAGTAATTGACATAAATTATATAAGCAGAAACCAAGGGACATGGGACTAAGGGGTTTAACATACAAAAGAGTAAGGACACCAAGACAACATTTTACTACACTTCTTGTCCAATAGTACCTCTACCAAACAAAAAAAGATGAGGGCTAAAACATGTTGAAAGTTATCCTCTAATGAAATATTAAAAATGTCTCATTGTCGAAACATAACAAGCTAAAAAAAGGAAATAGGATGGTCCCCGAAGCATGAGGACTCACTAATGGTCTTCAATCACAACTCTATCAACCACATATGTGTGGAGAAGGAGTGTCACTTGTCTCTACATTTTTAGATAATATAGGCATGAAGTATGTATTAGTAATTGAAATGTACTAAGTATGTGGAATGCAATACAATGAAACAAAGCCATATATATCGTAATAAGCAATATGCATCTTATATGAAAGAGTAAGATCACATGTAGAGATGAATGATTAATTCATTCAAAATATGATTGAAGCATCATAAATATCATAAGAAATCTTACTTAGTGGAAAAGGGTGAGTGGTTCCAATGAGGGTGGTATGCGTGTACAAAATGGGTCTGAGTCATCCTTAGTAGTATATGTTAAGGCAAAGCAAGACTTGGATCCGACATTTGATTGAATTGAAAAAGTTGGTTTCCGAAAATAAGGTAGGGATTCTCATAAGGAGGAGATGGTGTGTTATAATATCAAGACTGGTTGTGTGTCCCATATATTGATGGCATGAGGGGCTTTATTTTGAGTGAA
Organism: Solanum medicagineum; assembly: GCA_026153255.1. Taxonomy (NCBI): domain Eukaryota; kingdom Viridiplantae; phylum Streptophyta; class Magnoliopsida; order Solanales; family Solanaceae; genus Solanum; species Solanum medicagineum. The sequence continues at coordinate 12,643 of JAPFFP010042282.1, read as the reverse complement.
TCCCATGATTCCCAATATTCTATCCGTCCAAAATCCATCAAAATTCATAAAGATTTGAGACAGAGATATTGGTGGAAAGGCATTACGAAGGACATAACAAGGTTTCTAGTGGAGTGTTGTAATTGCCAAAGTGAAGGTTGAGCATCAAAGGTCAGGTGACCTAATCTAAGATATTAAAATCCCTACTTAGAAATGAAGATGTGAAGATTGACTTTGTAGTGGGTCTGTCTTATACTCAAAAGCATCATAACTCCATTTAAGTAATAATTGGTAGAATGACAAAGTCAACTCATTTTTTATCGGTCAAGACTTCTTATAGTGTTGAGGATGATGCCAAGTTATAAATTCTTAAATTGGTGAGGTTGTATGGTGTACCTTTGTCCATTATATTGGATCAAGGTCCTCAATTTACTTCTAACATTTGGAGATGATTTCAAAAGGGGCTTGGTACAAAGGTGAATCTAAGCACCACATTTCATCATCAGGGTAAACCGAGAGGATAATTCAACCTCTTGAGGACATGTTGAGAGATTGTGTTTTGGAGTTTCAAGGGTAAATAGGATGATCATCCACTTCTCATCGAATTTGTGTACTTGCTCATCGAATTTGTGTACAATAATAGTTATCACTCAAGTATAGAATGACACTACACAAAGCTTTATATGGGAGATGATGTAGGTCTCCAATGGGTTGGTTCGAAGTGCGTGAGATGGCATTGATGGGTACCGATTTGTTATTGAATGCTATGGAAAAGGTGACTCATAAGAAAAAGGTTGTACACATCCCAAAGACTCCAAAATTCATACATACATCTTAAGTTTGATGTGGGAGATTGAGTGCACTTGAAGGTTTTCACCGATGAGGGATATGGTTCGATTTGGCAAAAAGAGAAGTGGAGTCCTAGGTATATAGGATTTATGAGATCATGAAGTGAGTATGAGAAGTGGCATATGTGTTAGATTTTTCATTGGTAATGACCATGGTTAATCTGGTGTTTCATGTATCTATATTCAGGAAGTTCGTTGGTGATCCAAGTTCCTTTGTGCCATTAGAAGAAGTGGGGGTTGAAGAGAACTTGACCTATGAAAATGTGCCGATTGAGATATTGGACTGGCAAGTGAAGGAGTTGAGGAACAAGGAAGTTATATCTATCAAAGTCCTTTGGAGGAACCAACAAGTTGAGAGTACTACATGGGAAGTGGAGGTGGATTTGATGAAATGATGTCCTTATATTTTGAACTCAACTCAAGACTAAGGTATTAAGTTACCCTAGTCCAATGACCCCAATATTCTTGGATTTCACTTTTTTATGCTGTGATACATGCATACCTACTCATGAAACTATTTTTGAATGAAGATTAATGCATAGATTTGAAAATTTAATGAAAATGATGTTTTAAGTTGCATTTTGTACTCATACTGGATTGTTACTATCCATTTAACTCTACTTAAGCTTGCCTTAGGAGTATTGTGTGATAAAAAGATAACACCTAACCTTAAAGGCATGTTTTACAGAATGGTGATTAGACTATCTTTTCTATATGGGGTAGAGTGTTGGCCAATTAAAAATTCACATGTTCAGAAGATCTAGGTTGCGGAGATGAGGATGTTGAGATGGATGTGTGGACATACCAGGAGTGATAGAATTAGGAATGAGATCATCTAGGAGAATCTAGAGGTGACCCATGTGGCTGACAAGATGAGGGAAGCGAGACTGCGTTGGTATGGACATATGCATAGAAGGAGCATTGATGCTCCTGTTAGGAGATGCGAGAGGTTGGATTTAGGGGATACGTGGAGGGATAGAGGTACATCAAAGAAATATTGGAGGGAGGTGATAAGCCAAGATATAGTGAAACTTCCTCTCACCGAGGACATGACCTTAAATAGAAAAAGAGTTGAATTTGCATATTAGAGTAGAGGAATACTAGGTTAGTAGGGGTAGGTCGATATATGACTTCGTGATGGGTAGGTTAGTAGGAGTAGTGATGTTTTTACATCATATTTTGTCATTATTAGTCTTATATTTATTTTTTTTAGTGTATTTACAGTGCTGTTATATCTTTATGTTATTTTTTTCGTCTTGATATGTAAATTTTATCGTATTTGCGTACTATCATATATTTTTTCTTATTAGTCGCTCTTTCTGTTCCCTTTCTTTTCCTTTCCTTTTCTCATATCTTGTTTATTCTGCCTATGGATTTTTGAGACGAGGATTCCTAGGAAACAATCTCTCTATCTCTATGTGGTAGTGATAAGGTCTGCGTACATTCTACCCTCCCTAGACTCCACTTGTGGAATTTCATTAGATATATTGTTGTTGAAAGTTTGCTTTTATCCCTTTTGAGGGTGAATGATCCAAAGGATAGATATTGTAATATCCTCCACATTAAAAGTTAGAATTATAGAAATTTAGTGTGGGAATAATTGCTGGTGCAATGTTTTATGATCCCTATCTATGGCCCGTTATTAGATTTATGGGTTGTCGATAAGCTTTGTGGATAGGACAATGACTTAGTTAAATTTTGGAAGTTGGATATTGGATGTACCAAGGGTCTTTATGGATCATAAATGGTTCTATGAGTCTTGAAAGAAAGTCATGGTTGAGAATAAAAAAGGATGCAATCGAGTTCAACAGGGTGAGACCATGTACGAGTCGTGATTTGGTTGACGGACCATAAATAGGTTTCATAGTTTAGAGTTCTGAGATGTAAAATTTTCCAAGTGTTGGATGAACCTATGATAGCTATCCATGACCTATAAATGAAACTAGGGTCCATAAATGGGCGTTTATAGATTAAGTTTCAGATTCCAAGTTTTTGAAATTTAGCAGTGTAACTAGGGCAAAACCCCTATCCACGAGTCGTAGATGAGACTCGACCTATAGATTAGTGTCATAGTTTCCCTCGACAATTTTTAATAAAGGATATTTTTAGACTTTTTTCTCATACCCTAAGTCCTAAACTACATCGTTTTGATTCCTAGAACGACCTATAATAACCTAAAACTACCCCAATCTCTCTCATCCCAATCATTCTCCTAAAATCCTAAGTCGCAAACTCCCCCAAGTTCTCTCATGGTTCCCATTGGAGTCAAAATCTAGGGTTTCAAGGTTTCCTCTTCCATGTTCAAGTTTCTTTCGTAGATTTTACCCAAGGTATGTGATTTTCATTCATAGGTCCCTTCTACCCATGAAGCTCAAGTAATTTCACCTATTATCTTTGTTTCAAGATATGTAAAACTTATGACTTTTATCATATCACCATAAATGCATGTATTATGATTTTTTTATTGCCATATGATGCACTTTATGATGAGTTGATATTTTACTATGAGAAGCTGAAGATTCGTATGATGATTTATGACAAGCTACCTAGGATTTTGAAAGACATGGTGGGTTGATTTTTAAACCATCCTAATTAATGAATTTCATGATAATTATGTATAATCTTCTTGCATTACACGTTTTGAAGTCCAAAAATGCATGAATCCACCTAGTTTTTCTCCATGTCTCAAATGAATTATATTTTTAATAATAAGTGTGATCACCTGATTTCGGGGGTGATGATACTTTTGTTTATCCCACTGAGATAAGTCCGCATAAGCAGGTCACAATAATATAATACAAGATCATGCAAAGCTAATATAATATAATATAATAATGACAAGGCTATAAGGAATAAATCCAACTAAGCCATCCCAGAACTAGTTGTAACAAGGTACAAGCCTCTATTACATCAGAATAAGAAGAATGTTATGAGTTTCAATAGCCTGCCTCTCAAATAGAATAAAACTAATAAAATATCTAACAGTCTTGAGGGTATGCTGGAACAACAAACAACTACTGCTCAGTTGTCAATATCTCGGTCCAAAAAGAGATGGAGAACCTCAGCAGGATCCAGGCTCACAACCTACACACATGTGTAGAAAAACAAGGGTGAGTACCAAAATACCCAACTAGTAGACCTAATCATATGCAGAGAATAAAAAACTAAGCACTCCTTCCATCCCAACCATATACCTTGGGACTACAAAACATGCACACTGGAAAGACTAGTATACACGATATAGATAGTTTATACAACTATAATCTCATATCACAGTATCTCAAGAGTCCAATGTTTATAATATTCAAGGCTCAATTCATTCATCATATGCCACAACTTTTCAGTAGTTCAATCTCAACAATGAACAAGATTCAAGCCATCAACCTATATCATAACATTTCAATAGTTCAATCTTAACAATATACAAGATTCAAGTCATTTAATACGTCACACTTTAGCACATACATAAACTTCAAGAAAGGAATGATATGAAATGGAATTAAATGCTATGAAATGCGAGCAATGCGATGCAATGTCAAGTAGTCATGATGCATGTCTGTCATGTGATACACATCCACTGATATAATTTGTCCATAACCCATGGGGGCCTTACATACACCACGTATCTGCCATTCCCAACGACATTTACTTTCATATCTAGCCAGAACCATTTCTCATCGACTTTTCATTTTATTTCCTTTCTTTTCTTTTTTGGCTAGAACCATTTCCCATCAACTTTTCATTTCATTTCTTTCTTTTCTAGCTAGAACCATTTTCTATTAACTTTTCAATACATCACATAAGCATATTCCAAGTAGGCATAAGAGTATGCAAGAATCAACATTATCCATATATATATAATAATCACGTCAAATCAGTATCACTATCATCTTATCGAAATCATTTTTCATCGGCTTTTCTAATCTTATCTTATCTTATCTTTTCCTTTCTAGCTGGAACCGTTTCCCGTCGTCTTTTCCTCATCAATAGAACATCAAGTAAGTTTATGTCACCATAACACAACAATCATTTTCAAAAATATAAGAATAAGCAACATGTCCACATATATCATTTATTCAATAATCATCAATCATTTTTATTGTTCTTTCAACACTTATGTCATCGTCGACACATTACATAATAGTCACTTCATATCATAGATCAATATCTTTCAATAATCGAGTTTCCATCATAACTTAGGACTATTCATCATTTAGTCAACATTTTACAACATTTTGTTCAACAAATTCAAAAATATCTCAAGAATCCATTTAGCTCAACATTTCACATAATGTGCTTCATTATACAATTCCATGTATCATGAATCAAAGTTCAACAAGTAGAATAACATGAATGCTTTCACATTCTTATCATTTGTCATCACAAGCTCAACCCAAAGTATCAATTCACAAGTATTGATTAAGCACAATTAGGCATAATTTTCCTATTCAAATCACACATGTGATCACTTTCACATCCACATAACCCAAATCATATGCACTAGAATAATTCACTAATCCCAAGTTTGAGATTTAAAGGAAATACTAAGCTCAATAAACTCAACAAGGGTTAGAATACACTTGCTTCAATTTATTTAATTAGTCACTCCAACGACTATGCTTTTCCCTTCCAAAACTAATTTGAAGCACCACAATCTACTCAGAAAAGAATTGATAATCACAATAAGAAACTAAAAACATCAAAATCAAAAAATTTAGAGAAAAGGAAAAAATCATCAAAAAATTTACTATCGAAAATCAATGTCAAAATTTGAATCTTTTTTGAAAATGTTCCTCTTATGATATGAAAATCACCAATGGAAGTCAATTCGAAAGCAAAGTTGAAATGAGTTCATAATCATCAATTTTATAAGAATCTCAAAGTTCATACAAATTCCCAATTTCCTCAATTGAATCTTCCAAATTTGATAAAATTAAAGAAAAATTAATGGGTAATGATAAGAAAAATGAAAAATATCTTTTTTAATGAAAAACCTCCGAAAAATTAGTCCAAAGACGTCCAAGACCGGCTCTCAAAGTTTGAAAATTGAGGAAATATTCAAAATGGATGTGCAGGGGTCTAAACATTCCATTATGATATTGTTATAGCGATAATCGCACCAAATACTTGGCCTTCACTATAGCAACGTTGCAAAAGCGGTCAGGTCTTCGCTATAGCGATGCCTGCACTAGACATAACAAAAATATTTTTCAATCAATTTCAAGACTTGGAATTAATCCTTGGAATTCATTACCCCGTACACATAAACCATATATGCAACCCTACTAAATTGTCATTTTGGACTTAATGGAATTGTCAAAAATCGAATCCAAGGCCTACTTGACACAGAATCAGATTAAGCACCTTAATTCTAACTTAGGCCACTTGAAACATCAAAATGACACAGAGACATTCAAAAAACATGGCAAAATTGCTTTTAGCACTACAATCACCTCCCTAGACCATTGAAATGATAAAAAATCAATCCAAGCACCGAAACTTAACACATTGACCTAAATCAACCCAAACTCAAATTTAAACTCAATTTTTAACTCTAAACCTAAAATTTACATAACAACTTCATATCTGATTCTGACAACTCTCCTTGGTCAATTTTCATATTCTGGAATTGATAGAATTGACGAAATTCTGTTTTGATACTTAAATCTTCGAATGACTCAGAATTTTAAAATTTGGTAATCCAAATCACAAAAATCCTATCTTTGGCAAAATAAATCTCAGCTTATTACAAAAATTCTCAAAAATTAACTTTTAAAATCAACCAATCATGACTTAAGACCACTAATGGTAGGGGTAAAATGGTAATTTTATTAAAATGATAAAAAATAATCTTTTTATTTATTTTTTTAATTTTAACGATACTTGTAGTGGATCAGGGGCTGAGCAACACTCCCAGGCTTTAGTATTAACAATAAAATAAAGCAAAAATAAGAGAGGGGGACATAAAACCTTACTTCCGGTCCTATGGTGGTTCATAAGCCGGCCAACCTAGTAAGGTCGACCAACTTATCCTCATTTTTAAAAGATGCAATAACCTAAACTAAAACCTATGAGAGGACTCCTCTCATTACATTTAGTCTAAGAAAGTATAAATAAGGAAGACTCTCCCTTTACAATAAATAATGAGAAAATAAAACTACTTCTAATCCTAAGACTCTAACCATCCATAAACAACCCCTAGGAACATCAAGTAGCACTAGGAGACATCCTGGTCAGATTATCAAAAGAGAAATTATGGTGATTCTTTGATCCTTGTCAACTTTTTCCTTCTAAATACAGCCATTCCAGTTTTGTCCAGGTACTAACGCTTTAGCTTCATTTGAGATATGATGAATACTGAAATATATATGAAAAATGGAGAGCTTATGACTATGTTTTGTCAAAGAATTAGCCACATAGTTTGCCTCTCTAGAAGTATGTTTACACTTGAAATCTTGCAAATATGTATTGTAATAATGAAGTTTGGCCAGAGGTTGAATAATATTCCAAGGAAGACTGAATTGATGATTAATCCATTTAAACAACAACTCTGAATCCACCTCCAAAAGAATTTTGTTGTACCCCATCCGAAGACACCAAACAATACCATACAAAGCAACCTTGATCTCAAGCCTGGTTATTTGTTCCTTAACTAATAAGGGCAGCAAAAACCAATAATAGATCTCTTTCCTTATTTGTGATGATGCCTCTAAACCTCCATTTTGCTTGAAATTTGCAATGCACTACTATCAGAATTCAATTTCACCCACTGATCAGGTGGTTTGATCCATTGTATAGTGGTAACTTCTATATCCTGGAAACATTTTTAAGTTAAAAGCACGAGCATTCCAGCTTGAGAGCTATTGGACACAAGTAAAAATAATTTTGAATAAATTAGTAACATCTTTAAACACAAGGTATTTAACTCTAGCCAAGTTAGATTGTTGTCCAGTATACTTGCTAGCACACCTATTCTTCCATAAGTTCCAAATGAAGATGGGGCTGAGCGCAGTAGCAACCTCTAAGCCTCATTTTTAAAACTAGTTTCCCGCCATCTCATAATATAATGATTTAAGAGGATATGATCAATACTGATTTCCTAAGAACCAGCAAAAACCTTCCACACGTTGCTAGCAAAGTGATTAGTTAGAGAGATATGGTCAATGGTATCCCATCCTGGTCTATAACAACAATAACATTCCTTAGGATCATGACCAAAATTGATAAGCTTTTTATTTGTAGGCAACTTGCCCCTTAAAGCCCTCCATAAATGGAAAGAACATTTGAAAGATATGTTCATATGCCAAGTGTAAGTATTTGATTCTGATCTTGGTTCTTTTCTCCCTAGTCAAATTCCAAGCAGATGAAATAGTAAAGTCACCATTAGTTGTTAGCTTTCGCATAGGTTGATTAAGAGACTTTTGATATGCCAGTAAATGGATGGCTAAAATATTAGCAATATATTGAGGAGGGGCTGTATGAATAATCTTGTCCACAATCCATTTTACCTCATGAATAAATCAATCACCCTGATATTATTAAGTCTGGTCCTCTCCCTTCTAAAGGTGGATAAAGGACCAACTCCTAACCAATTTTTCCATCAGAAGGAATATGTTCCAAAGTTAATCTTCCACTGAATATGAGGTTCTATCAGACCTGTATTTTTCATAATGTGTTTCCAGACCAAGGAATCCCTAGTGTTCCATTTCTTGCTCACAGGGTTGGAACTTTTTTAAAGTATTTTGTTTTGAGAAAATCACCATAAAGAGTGTTTTTAGTCCTAAAAGTCTACCTATGTTTATATTAAAAGGATTTACAAACATCATGATCATCCAAACACCTATGCCCCTTTCATCATATGGAAAACTTAGGTTTATCCAAAATGACCAGTGGTACTTACTTTTATCATCCATCCATCCCTAGAAGAAGTCAACAAGAATGTTTTGAATCTATTTAAGAGTAGCTGAGGGAGGTGAAATAGCTGAAAGCAAGTGAATTGGTAAGACTGCAACACATGCTTAATTAGAGTAGCTTTTCCTCCGTAACTAAGGATCCTTGACTACCATCCAAAGATTGTGGTCACCATCTTGGACACCATATTAGAGAAACGAATGACCTTTTTTCTGCCTATATAAAGAGGACACCCTAAATAAGTGATGAGATTTTTCTTTTACATAAAATTAGTGATTCTTTTAACTCTGCCACCAATGATTCTTTCAACCAAATGTTTGTGAAATCATTAATTTGATTATGGAAGCCTTTTTTATAATTAAATAAATATTGGTGAAAAGTTTTCTCACATAAATGATGGATTCCACATGTGATAAGCATAATCCTCTTGCCTTGAATCCCTAAGGTTCATGAGATCCTCTATGAATTTTAATAATGCTAATGAGCTTAAAGTTTACGAATGATTTCTTGAATGTATTACTATTTTGTGGGACTTGACTTAACATTAAATGAATCTTTGGGTGGGGATTCGACTTAAGAGGTCCCTAGTAGAATTACTTAGTCTCATAACTATGTTGACACTATAGGTTTCCTTTTTAGGCTAAGATTATGGATCCACATATGCCCTAAAGTTGAAGTTAAAGAATGATTTGACGAAATTCTTCCTGGCAAGTAGTCTCCCCTTCCAAAGTAGGGGGATATACTATATGTCATGTTATAGCTTGCATGGTCTTAGTGTTAGTTTGGTCCTTCCCTACATAGTATGATTCCTTATGATGTTTATGATGCGTCAATCATATGTTAAATACATTGATCATTTGTCTCTACATGTGATCTTACTCTTTCATATGATATGCATATTGCTTACTGTGATATTTATGGCTTTCTTTCATTGCATTGCCTCCACATACTTACTACATTCTAAGTATTAATGCATACTCCATACCTATATTATCTAACAATGCAGGGATAGGTGACGCTCCTCCTCCTCGCATATCTGATTGATTGTGTTGTGATTGAACACAATTGGTGAGTTCTCATACTTCGTGGACCATCCTATTTTCTTTTCTAGCTTGTTATGTTTCGACTATGAGACTTTTGTTTTATATTTCATTTGAAGGTGAGCTTTGAATATGTCTTAGCCCTCATCAAATATATTATGTAGAGTACTGTTAGGCAAAAAGTGTAGTAGAATGTCATCTTGGTGTCCTTACCCATTTGTATGTTAAACCTCTTAGTCCCGTTTCACTTGGTTTTCACTTTTATTTATTATGTTCGTTACCCATGAAATAATTGATTGAATATTAAGATGTTTGGGTGAGGATCCTTCGGGGTTCTCATTCTCTGTGTTACACCTAGGGCCTAGCCTAGGTTTTGATAGTTTTGAGCTACACCACATGGTCTTTGATGGTCAACCTTGACTTGTTCGCAATTTGGGAACTTAGATGCAAAATCTCTCTTCATACTGCTCCACCAATATATCTTCCTCAAGTCATGATACATCCTAGTAGAACTTGAGTGAATATAATAATACCTAGAGCTATAAGCCTCTGCCATGATCCTATCTCAAAATATTATCAATACTCGAAACATTATCAGTACTCGAAACACATAATCTACCTTGATAAATATACCATCTTCTCTTTTGGAGAAAAACCATCAGTTCTACCTATGCACATCTTATTTTAACTGAAGTAAGCCAAAATCTTGATCTTGCTTTTTTTTTTTACCTCTGCTATAAGAGATGATCATGAATTATCATGGACAGTCATACCACCTTTACTAAAGTAAACAAGATGAACTCCCAATTGTCTAGTCTATGTATATCCTTCACCAATTCCCGCTTCGCCTCTTCAACATAGGAAATACTCTTCATAGACTAGACATTGTTTCTACAACAACATTATTTCTTTACCTAGGTGGTAGACATTGCTCATATCATAATCCTTGGGTAACTCAAGCTATTTCCTTTGCCTCAAGTTTAACTACTTCTGAGTGAATACATATTGCAAGCTCATATGGCTAGTGAACACATTAACAAGCAACCCATACAAATAATGGCACCAAATCTTGAGAGCAAACACTATGGCTGCTAAGTCGAGGTCATAGGTGGGGTAGTTCCTTTCATTGATCTTAAGCTGTCTGAAAGGGTAGGAGACAAACTTATATTTTGACATCAACGCACAACCCAATCCAACTCTAGAAGCATCATGATAGATTACAAAACTATTTGTTCCCCTGGGTAGGGACAACATTGATGCATTAGTGAATCTAGTTTTCAACCTTTGAAAAATTTTCTCATATGCATCTGACCATTGGAATTTAGCCTTGTTCTGAGTGTACATAGTCAATGAGGATTATATTGATGAAAATCCCTCAATAAACCTCTTGTAGTAACTGGCCAAGCCTATGAAACTTTTTATGTCAGTCGAAGAGGTGGGTTTGTGCTAGTTCTTAACTGTCTCAATCTTCTCAGTATCAACTCTAATACTATCAACAAATATGATATGGCATAAAAATGCCAAGGATGCAAGCCATAACTCACACTTCAAAAATTTAGCATACCACTTTCTATGTGAGTTTGGAGAATATTCTCCTCATTTTTTGAGTAGACCAAAATATCATCGATGAACACAATCATAAACATATCCAAGTATGGATTAAATACTCTGTGTAGGAGATCCATGAAAGTTGTAGGACCGTTAGCGAAACCAAAAGACATAGCAAGAAACTTAAAATAACCATGACGGGTGTGGAAGGCCATCTTTAGGATGTCAAATTGTCTCACTTTCAGTTGATTATAGATGATATGAGGTCTATCTTGGAGAAGTAAGTAGAACTATAAAGTTCATCAAAGAAATCATCCATATTGGGAACAAAATACTTATTTTTTATAGTGACTTTGTTAAGTAGACAGTAGTCAATGTATATCCTCAAGGAATCAATCTTTCTTTCGCACGAATATGATAGGAGCACCCCAAGGTAAGATACTTGGCCTAATAAATCCCTTACCTATGAGATCTTTTAACTGTTCCTTCAACTCCTTCAACTTAGCATAAGTCATTCTATGTAGGACAATAGAGATAGGTTACATATCAAGAAGAACATCGATTCCAAAGGCGATCTCCGTGAATGGTACGCTCTGACTGATCATCAGTCTGAGGGTGAAAAGCTGAACTCAAATCCACTATAGTACCATGCTGTAGAACCCACCAAAAGTGAGAAGTGAACACAAACCCTCTGTCTGATACTATAGACACTGGCACACCATACAATCTGACAATGTCCCGGATATATAATCTAGCTAACTGTTTCGCACTGTAGCTAGTCTTCACCGGTATGAAGATTGCCGACTTGGCCAAACGATTAACAACAACCCAAATTGAATCAAACTTGCCCAAGGCCATAGGGAAACCTGTGACAAAGTCCATAGTCAATCTCTCCCACTTCCATTAAGGAATGGGCATCCTTTGCATAGATCCTCCGGGCTTTTGATGCTCATACTTCACCTGTTGGCAATTTAAATACTTCGCCACAAACGAAGCTATGTCTCTACTTATGCAAAACCACCAATGTGTTGTTTAATATCATGATACATCTTAGCCACACCCGGATAGATAGAATATCTAGCACAATGGGCCTCTTTTAATATCAATCTCACTCAATACTCAACTTTAGGCACATAAACTTTACCATTAACCCTCAAAACACCATCAAAATCAATAGTAGCCACCTTTGCTTCGCCTCTCAACACTTTATCACGAATCATAGGTAATCTGGAGTCCTTGAACGAGTGACCACATATCTGATCAAGCAAAGAAGATCTAGCCTCAACAAATGCCAAAATATTCTGAGGAGGAGAAAGA
>JAPFFP010042281.1:0-14276 GCA_026153255.1 Solanum medicagineum | reverse complement strand
CATGTTAAGAAGGACAAGCATTTTTTGGTGAAGGAAGTGCATAGGCTTGCTCATTTTGGGTGTTCACCTTGTTGACATGAGTGACGCTATTGATGATGTGTAGAAAGGGGCTAAATCTTCTCTTGTAGCATAAGTGAAGGAAAAGCAAGACCAAGATCCTATGTTATTGCAGTTGTAAGAGGATGTTCATAAGCAGAAAGTAATGACTTTTGCTAAAGTGGGAGATGGTGTGATAGGTATCAATATAGATTGTGTGTGTCTAAAGTCGATTATCTCTGAGAAAGAATCATGAAAGAGGCCCATGGCTCCAAATATTCAATCAATCTAGGTTGTACTAAAAAATATATCCCAATTTCTGAGATATCCATTGGTGGAGTGGCATAAAAAGAGATATTGCAAACTATGTCTCTAAGAAACAAGCCAAAGTTGAGCACAAAGGTCCAGTGCTGTGGATCAAAATATAGAGATTCTAAAGTGTAAACTGGGAGATGATTAATATGAACTTCCTCATAGGTTTACCAAGATCCCACAGAATGATGGATCGGATGAGCAAATAAACCCATTTCTTTCCGGTTAAGACCATTGACACTATGAAGGACTATGCAAAGACTATATGTTCAAGAAATTTTCAGATTTCATGGAGTCCCTTGTAGAGGTCTACAACCTATAGGGGCTGATCGTAAATCCAAGTCGTAGAAATCATGAATTTACCTAGCTTCTAGGAAGACCATCTACAGCCTGTGAAGTGGATGATAACCTATAAATAGGGTTTCGTAGTTCACTTTGGCAATTTTTAGGAAAGGTGTTTTCATCTTTTCCCACCTTTTTCCAATAAATAATTTGATATTTTGGGACTAGATTAAGCTCTATATTAGCACCTTATAGGCCCCTTTTCCATGTACATTTAAATATTTTGAGAGCAAAATTGGAGAGGAAAAAAGTCTAGGGTTCAATTATTTTGTCAAAGTTGTTTGCATTTTGATTGTAATTTCAATTTTCTAGGCATATTAGGCTAATCATAACATTAAATTGAGTTTGTCCATGTTTCCTACATCTAAATTCTATCATTATTGATTAATGTGTTGTGTTTAACCCTATGTGTCATATCTAGCTGGTTCGAAATAGAAATATACATAAAATGTAAAAATCTGTAATATGTTGCCAGACCCCCTTTAGTAATTCCATGGAATTCATGTCCATAAAGACAAAAGGAAAAGGCCCAAAATACCAAAACTATGTTAGTTAATTACTCCACCATTGAAGGGACATAAACTAAGCCCTGATGGTCCCTCAATTTCCAACCAAGGAAGAGGGGGGATCTGAGGAGTTATAAGATATAAAACAGGTCGATGGATCATCGGTTACATGGGTCACTTCTCAGAGAAAAATAATGTTATAGCTGAACTCCTATGCCTCCTACAAGACTAAAATCAGCTATACAGAAGAACTTAGTGCTGCTAGAAATTAATGCAAACAGTTAACTCTTTCACCTTTTGGAAGTTTCGTCCTTGCTGGTTTTGAGAAAACATAGAAATAGATAAAGTCAGAACTCTTTATTAGGATAAAAGGATAGTACCGACCATAGAAAATTGTTATAGTACTAGTAACCTCCCCGCCCCACCCCACCCCTGAATATTACTAGTGGACAAGCAGATTTGTCATTACTATGTAGTGATGCATATTCGCTATTTACATAATATTACTCTTTTTACCGAAAAAATCCATCATAAATGATGCTTTTTGCGCCTAAGAAGAGAAGCTATTATCTTGTGACGCTCCTCTCCACAACTATAACAAGCATTGGTCTTCCTCAAACATGACCTACCATGGTACCTTCCACACCTTTGACACTTAGATTAGTTCTCCCTTCATAGCCTTCTTTCCCCCTTGATTTGGTCACCCCATCAATAGCCATCCTTTGAAGTACTGCCGGACTCTAGATCTTGGGAGCCACCATCAAATCAAGCCCTCTTGGCCTCATTACCCCTTCTTTTCCTCAACTTCTCCTCCTCCATTTGCTCGACATAAGTCATCCAGCGGGATATGTCCATGTCACTAATTAGCAAGGCGGACTGACATTCTTCAGTCACCTAGTCAGAGACCCCCATCACAAACTTATTTATCCTAGATCTAGGATCAACCATCAAATGAGGAGCATACTTTAAAAGTTGATTAATCTTGAGGGAATACTCCCTCACACTCATAGCACCTTGTTTCAAGTTCAAAAGCACTACCAACATAGCTTCCCTAAGCTCAAGAGCAAAAAACCGATTAAGGAAAGCCCATTTGAACTCCTACAAAAGCACCACATAACCATTTTCCTTCTCCCCCTTCCATTGATCATACCATATTTGGGCTACCCTTTGGGTTGGTATGATGCCAACTCTGCCTTTTCATTCGGCTCAACACCCATGACATTCAAGATCTTGTTGACTTTATCAATGAACTCTTCTGGATCGTTATCCACCTTGACCCATAGAACATCGGAGGATTCATCCTAATGAAGTTCCTTACCCTAGCTCACGGGGTAGTAGCATGAGGGGCTAGGGCCCCTTGGTTGACTTTGTTGGCCACCACTTGGGCAAGCATAGTGAGAGAATCCCGAAGTTCACCATTGGTAGGTTGCTCCTTAGGAGTTTGGGCCCTTCTTCCTCGAGTGTTAGGCATGATCTAGCATAGCAAGGAACAATTGTTAAGGGGGAAAAACTCAGTACACCTCTATAGCATGACTTAGAACATGAAGAAGGGAAACTCTTCCTAAAACATCTCATAGCCTCCCTACTCATAGTTATGGTGCGCAACATAACCATAAATAAGACTCTAATCGACGCGGTGTGTTGGACTCCGAGGATCTATCAACCTAGTGCTCCGATACCATCTTTGTCATGACCCAAGCCTAGGGCGTAGACGGGACTGGCGAATAGGGAATCCGAAGGAACCCTAAACAAGTCTCATTGCATATCATCACACATCCTTGGTCGCGGAATCAAGATAAAAGGACGTAAGAAACATAAACAAGAGTAATTGTGACTAAGGGAGAGAGAATCATATTTAAATAGCTTGGATATCATAAGTGAGTCAAAACTCAAGTATAATACATATTTTGTCAAACAACACCTCTAACATAGAACTTAGCGAGAGCCACGACAAGCAACTATGCTCACCCTCATAGTCAAGTATATCCAAAAAGGAGAGATAGTCTTAAATACATAGCATAAGAATGGAGAGATTGCCCTCGGACATGAGGACTCACCGACTAGCTTGATCGAATATCACTAGCCACGTGGAGGACGATGATGTCCAAATGGAGCTCTGGTTCCTACATGGTAACATCATGTAGGCATAGAGTATACGTTAGGATGTTTGTATATATTAAGTATACAAGATGCAATGCAACAAGAGATAGACATCATAGGCAAAATGCATAAACATACACAATGGATATCATACTATCAATATGACATGTATGAATGATGCTTGAAGTAAAACATGTTAGTGAATCATATGCTTATATAGGATTAGAGCATGCATAGGAATAAACCATCTTCATAGACCAAGTGAGCTACTTCCCAACTCTAAGGCACACCGTTCCTTGAATGGTGATTGAGGCTTGATACCCCCTCAACAAGGCAACCGAGGCTTGACACCCCCTCGTCAAGGTGATTGAGGCTTGGTACCCCCTCAGCAAGGCAACCGAGGCTTGGCACCCCCTCGTCAAGGTGATTGAGACTTGGCACCCTCTCAACAAGGTGATTGAGGCTCGGCACCCCCTCAACAAGGTGATTGACTTGCAATATCATAGATACTTTTCATGAATTCAACACATATATAACATACTTTCATCATCACAAGGTCATCATATACCTACATGTCCTCTGATAATTATACATCATATGCGTACCCTTGATTTAGCATCATGCCATAATCGTTTCATCATCATAACACTATTCAACTCATAAGACATGCGCTGGACCTTCAATTCCTTAAGAAACCCTAGCCGGACATTTTATCAAATACTTGGCAGGTGAGTAGTGCTAGTGTAAGACCATGTAATTCAAGAGTGAAATCATGCAAAAGAATCCATTGTAAAACCATCAATCAATACCTTGCAATACCCTTAAGCAATATGTATCAAACCCCTCAAATCTTACATTAGATCCAAGATTTATAGCTCAAGACATACTAAAAGAATCATATTTCTATAGACCCCAAATCATTATGCACTGAAATTTATAATAATCAAGACCCATAAGTAAATCAAAATTTATATCATGCAATTTATGTAAAAAGGAGGCTTAGGCATCATGGGTGGAAGGACCTTATGGTTCAACACCACATACCTTGACATTTAAGAATTTCTTGAAGAGGAATTTAATGGAGACTTGAAGCTTGAAAGAATTCCTTAGATCCTGATGAGGATTTTAGGACTTGAAGCTTGAAAGAATTCCTTAGATCCTGATGAGGGTTTTGGGACTTGAATCTTTAGAGAAATATTAGTCTAAGTGTTTGAGTGAGTATTGGGGAATACTTAGAATGATATGAGGGTGAAATAAGGCTATGTATAGGTATTTTCACGCATGGGGACCCTTTGGGTCCAAGACCCAAAGCCTTGGACGTGAAAATAAAAAAATGCTCAAAAATACACACTGGCGCGTCACGCCATTGTCGCGTAAACCTTACTGGAAATCACATTTTTGCAATTTACATCTTTTGCTAAGGTTGTTCTAAATTCGGGGTTAGACCCTTTTTTCCCTAATCTTGACCCCCCGAACAAGAATATGAAGTATGGAATTTAAAATTCTGGGCATTCCGAGGTACATTTTCGGGCACTTTTTGGGGTCATTTCAGATACCCAGACCGGAGATCAATTTTAGAAAAGTGACTAGCCACTTGTAGTTGATTAAAAAGGACATCAATCCTTGGTAAAGGGTACTTGTCCCTTTATGGTGACTCTATTAAGTTGCCGGTAATCCATGCACATTGTAAGAGATCCATCCTTTTTCTTCATGAATAACACTGGTGCACCCCAAGGTGACTTACTAGGACTTACAAAATCCTTTTCCAACAAATCCCTCAATTGCTCATTCAACTCCTTCAACTCTACCGAGGCCATATGGTAAGGGGGAATAAAAATGTGTTGAGTATCGGCAAGGAGAACTACACCAAAATTTATTTCCCTTTCGGGAGGGATACCAGAAAGCTCATTAGAAAAGATATCAAGAAACTCATTAACCACCAGAACCAACTCTATAGGAAGGATTTTGGACTCCATATCCCTAACACTCACAAGATGATAAAGACAACCCTTAGAAATCAACATTTGGGACTTAAGACAAGAAATGAATCTACCCTTGACCACCATATCATGACTTTTTCCACTCAAGGACGGGCTCATTAGGGAATTGGAATTTAACCCTATGGGTTCTACAATTAGTAGAAGCATAATATGCATGCAACCAACCCATCCCAAGAATGACATCAAAATCCACCATATTTAATTCAACAAAATTACAAGGCAAGGTTTTATGCAAAATGAACACGGGACAATTTCTATAGACTTTTTTAGCAACAATGGACTTACCAACGGGGGTAGACACTTCACAAGGTTCACACAATAATTGGAGACTAATATGAAGCTTTTTAGAAACAAAAGGAGTAATAAAATAAAGAGTGGCACTCGGGTCTATCAATACATACACATTAAAGTCAAAAAACCTTTAACATACCAGCGATGACATTGGGCACCTGATTCACCCCTTGTCTCCCTTGAAGAGCATAGAATCTATATTACCTTGGTACACTCCCTTGTTGGCCTTCTCTTCCCTTTTGACCCATATTTGCACATTGGCCTTGTGGATGACCATCTCTACCTTTGTTTTGAGCATGTGGACAATCAATAACTTTTTGACCCATCTCACCAAAACCAAAGAAAGCATTAGTATTCTTCAAACATGGACCACTATGATTCTTTTCACACCTTCGACACCTAGGTTTTGTCATTCCTCCATTACCACATTGGAATCTTGGATTATCATTATCAAATCTCTTATTAGGAGTATTGGAATACCCTTGGCCTTGGAACTTGTGGCCTTTAGGAAATCGACCACCATTGGGACTTCAGAATCCACCTTCAAAATGAGCCCTCTTGGACCCACCACTTATTCTCTTTCTAAGCTTTTCCCTCTCTAGCTGTTCACCATATGTCATGAGGCAGGAAAAATCCATATCACTCACTAACATGGCAGTACGACACTTCTTATTAACCAGATTAGAAACACCCGACACAAATTTGTTCATCCTTGATCTTGGCTCTACAAATAATTATGGAGCATACTTAGAGAGTTGATTGAACTTGAGGGCATACTCCCTCACACTCATGGAACCTTGCTTAAGGTTCATAAACTCCATCATCTTAGCCTCCCTTAGCTCATTAAGAATTAACAGATTGAGAAATGCGGCTTTTAACGTTTCCCCATGGATAGCATCATCATTCTCCTTCTCCAACTTCCATTGTGTAAACAAAATTTGAGCCACTCCTTTGAGTTGGTAGGCCACTAACTCTGCCTTTTCCTCCGAATTGACCTCCATGATGTATAGAACCTTGTACACCTCATCTATGAACTCTTTGGGATCCTCATCCGTCTTGGATCCATGGAACTCCGGTGGGTTCATTCTAGTGAAATCCCTCACCCTAGAAGCCAGAGTGGGAGAATGAGGGGCTTGGGCCCCTTAGTTGATTTGGTTGGTCATAGCATGAGCCAACAATGCAATAGCATCTCGAAACTCATCTTGGCCTACCCCTCCACCTTAAGGAGCTTGAGGAGCGGGAGGGGCCGGTTGCTCCTCAGGTGTACGGGATTTCCTTAGTCTTCCTCTTGGAATCAGTATGACCTAGAGTAGCAAAGAGCATTCGTTAGGGGAAAAAGCCTTACACTTACCCTAAAGCACAGTATAGACTATGAAGAAGTGAAACATTTCCTAAAATGCCTCGTAGCCTCAAATTCATAGTTGTGGCACACTTCACAACCATAAATAAGACTCTAATTGATGAGTTGTGTTTGATTCTGAGGAACATTAACAACCTAGTGCTTTGATACCAAGTTTGTCATAACTTAAGCCTAGGGCCTAGACAAGATACGACGAATGGGAATCCGAAGGGACCCAAACAAGCCTCTTAGCATATCAATCACACATCCTTGGTTGCGGAAACAAATTAAACAATAACAAGAGATATAGAACAAGGGATGCAGCATAAAGAAAAATCTTTGATAATCAAAAATGAGTAAAGAGTTAAGCTTAAACATAAGTACATCACAATATTCCAACAACATCTCTAACATAGAATGGAGCGGGGGCCAAGATACTTTCCGAGCTCACCCTCATAATAATAATTGTTCAACAAAAAAAGTCTCAATATAGCAAGAGCAATAGAGATAATGTCCTAGAACTTGAGGACTCACCCAAGCTTGCTTCAACGGATTGTACCAGCCATGTGGAGGATGATCAAGTGGTGCTCCAGTTCCTACATGGTAATATCATATTGGCATAGCATATGCATTAGAACATTTGAATATACTAAGTATTTAGGATGCAACACAACAAGATATAAGCCAATGTAGTCAAAATGCATAGTAATAAGCAATAGATAAGTGAGATCCCAATATGGCATGCATGGTCAATGCTTGAAGTAAAACATGCTTGTAAATCATTCAACTTGCATAATATATAATACATGTGTGGGAAGAGACCCTAACCGACAAAAGTAAGACCAAGTGAGGTAGTATTTGGAATCTCGATGATTACCTCTCATTGGTAAAGAGGAGGTCTACTTGCCAAAGGTAAACCATACTTCACCTTACGGGAGCCCGTCCCATTTTGGAGAAGTAACCCCCTTTATGGGAACCCGTCCCATTTCGGGGTCGATTTCATGATAAAGTGCACTAAATGGATCCCCTAGTATAGCAAGGGTATCACATAATCCTATTATGGTACATAGTTTGAGGAAAGAGTATGGACCCTTGAAGATAGTCCACGCTGACATCAAATCCTTTGATGCTAAGTCTAATGCCACGGAACACTTTAAATAATTATAACTTGTATAACCTGTAAGAAATGTGGAAACATGACTTGAGTAGCTCTAAAACATACTTGACCTTTAATGGTGAGCTTAACTTGAAACATGAGAATAGATCATATTAACATGAATGGCTCACAAGAGGTAAAACCTTGAAAATAGGGCTTAGTTTCATACTTGCATAATCATCGATAAGTTCATGAATTCATAACATACTTGATAGCCCATATTCATCATGAAGTGACTTGACTTGTAAAACATGTAAATAACTTGAGAATTCTTGACATGATGTTTCATCGAACATTTGGTTGGCACATATGAGTACATGTTCAAATCATGCAAAATGCAAGAGTATAGACCATGAAAAATAGTGAAATCAATTCCTCTTAAAAGTCATGTAAATCAGCCCACCAACATCATGGTAAAACCCCATCATTGGTAACTTGTAAATCATAAAATGTTCCAATAGTTCATAGATTTTGTAGCTTGAATCCTGTATAGTCTAAATAGACAAAGATCAATTAAGGCATTTCCCATTTTTGTAGGAACTTCTGTACCAGAAACAATGGTATCTCCAATTATAGCCCCTCTGGGATGTAAAATATATCTCTTCTCACCATCCCCATAGTGATTGAGAAATAGAAATCCGGGTTATCAAAGGATTTCCTGCGATTATTTCGAGTATGGAATGAGTCAATCATCCACTTTGGTAATGTCTGTTCCATAAAAAAGTTTTGAATTCTTAATTAATTGTTTCTGATTCACCGGATCTTACCTCTTTTGAAAGGAGTCAATAAAAAGTCAAAATATGGACTAACTTAAATTAATTTTAAACTTAAATGATATAGAAATGGTTCAATGTAAGAAAACTTTGACTGAATTCTTTTTTATGAAGTTGCAGTGGAGAAGTCCGTATTTTTCCAATCAACTTCATTAAAAATTTGAATAGATCCAGGTACACCTTGGTTGACACAAGTATCTAATTCATTGAATTAATCCGTTCTAAAAATAGAAAAACATCAGAAAAAGAAGGGAACGTTGTTTTTGCAAACATAAATTGCTAGTTGGAGTTGCTCCCCCGCCGTCGTTCAATGAGAATGGATAAGAGGCTCGTGGGATTGACGTGAGGGGGCAGGGATGGCTATATTTCTGGGAGCGAACTCTGGGTGAATATTGTAAAAAGCAGGTCCGATTACGCGTATTCCTAATCCTAAATGGAATGTAACGATGTAGGGATCCATATGTAAACATAGTATCTATTTAGATAGGCCCGAATGGCCCCTTCTCATTATGTGCATAACCGCATGGATAAGCTCACACTAACCCATCAATTTGGGATCCAAATTAGAGATTTTCCTTGGGAGGTATCGGGAAGGATTTGGAATGGAATAATATCGATTCATACAGAAGAAAAGTTTCTCTATTGATTCAAACACTACTGTACGAAGTATTTGAAATACAGGAAAGAAATACCATTCAGGTAAGATTTCCAAAGGAGTTGCAAATGAATCTGCCGGTTCACCAATCATTGATGGTTCTAAAACGGCTAAGCCTACATTACATTAGCCGATGCTTATTCCCCAGATACCGTCATTGCTTCTTCTCCGGGAAAAGAAGTTCACGACCTGTGGGCCTTCTACCTCCACGCGGCATGTTAATAACTCAATCAATTCTTTGAAAATATATTATATTACCTTCCACTTTGAATTTTAAAGAGACGGTTCGAAAACATATTTATTCTGATTCAGATGGAACATGCATTACGATCGGAACACCCAATTCTCTAGCAAATACAGCTCTTTTGACTATTCCTTGGTAATCAAAGCCCAAAGATCTATGAATTATAATCTTAAAATGGATATTCATGCATAATCAACAATATTTGATAAAACCCCAACATATTTCATGCTTTTATTTCATATAATAGATACCCACAAGTAATACAACTTGAAAACATGTAATTTTTCATAAAAAGGAGGATTGGGCTCCATGACTGAAAGGACCCAATGGATGAAACCCATATACCCCAAACTTGGGTTTTATTGAGTTGAGCTTGACGAAAACTTGGAGCTTGAAGAGAATCTTTATGTTCCAAAGCTAGGCCTAAAATCCTTGAAATTTGAATGAGATATTTGGTTAAGTCTTGGAGAGGTTTTTGAGAGGGTCTTGAGTGATATAGAGTAGGAAATGGCTAAGCATAGGTGTTTTCACGCATAAGTGGGCATGGGGCTATGAACCCATTGCCCTTGGATGAGGTAGAAAAATCAAGGAAAATAATACACTGGTCTGGGCCATCGGCACAACACGGACCAGACACAAACTTCATTCCAACACTAGTCCGCGCTTGTGGCGCATCACGGCCAGGGCGTGGATGGCCATTGAAAATAAAAAATTAGCGAAAATTATGTTTCACTACAGGTCCTCTAAAATCGGGGTTATACCCATTTCCAATCAATTTTGCCCCCTAATTAAGAATATGAAGTCAGATTTTCAATATCATGCATGAATTTTGAGATATATGAAAATTATGGTTATAGGCATTTTCAAAGCACATTTTTGGGGCGTTTCAGCAATGCTCATATGTAGTGGGAATGTGACCTTAACCGACATAAGTAAGAACAAGCGATCTATTACTTGGAATCCCGATGAAATCTCCTCATCGGTAAAGAGGTGGTCTACTTTCCAATGGTAAACCATAATTCACCTTACGGGCATCCTCATTTCGTATGAAGCAAACTTCATTACGGGCATCCCCATTTCGGATAGGATTCTCACATTTAACATTATCACATCATATCATTCTTCCTCTTTACGGGCATCCCCATTTTGGAGTCAAACTTCCTTTTGAGCATCCCCATTTCAGATAGGATCTCACATAACCTATGTTAGGCATGTAGTTCAAGGAAAGAAAGCACCCCCTCAATCCATCGGTGCTGGGTCGTCTTCCCACAACAATAGCTATAATATACATACTTTCATAGAGAAGTAAGTCCCATCAAAACACTTCAATGCTTTCTTAGGCCTAAAGGCCAAACATGCTTCATAATAATTCATATTTAGGCTCAACTACAAAATCATGGTTCATAGTCACAATTACCCATGCATAGGAATAGCTCATTCACATAATCGTAATGGTGCAAGCACCGATAATGCTCCAAGAGCTATAGTTGTAGACATATATGTGATCACATTCTTGTCATAACCGTAATCTCATCATACCCATATCATAAAACATAATTGGGTATAACCTATTTCATAATTTCCTCAAATTCCCAAATCATGAGATGAGTATGCTATGTGTGAAATGAGAGTGACATGGGTAAGTTAGATTCAATCTAAAATAAAAAATATAATATGAAATTCAAATGAAAACATAGTTAAATCCATATTTAAAATCATAATATACCAACCCATGCATAAATCAAACTTAAAAAGGGACATGCATATACATGACTTCATAAACCCAATGTAATTTGTCATATAATAGTTTAAATCAACTAAAAATCCTCATATAAGTACTAGCCCTGCATTAATTGAGTTTATTGATCAATACAATTGAAACCTCAATTTAAAATAGCTAAAATTTATGAAAATTGCTAGAAACGTTTTGGGGTCTCTTTGTTTGAAAGGAACCAAAGATTAAACTCACATACACAGACCCAATGAAGAAATCTCAAGAGAATTTGAAGAAGAATTGAGTTACTCTTGAATCCATAGCTTGAATTTCCACAAGTGTTCTTGAGAGGAGTTTGAGAGTATTTATCAAATGTGAGGAGTGGTTTTTGAATATTGGCAATAGGGTTTAGGTTATTAGGAAACCTTAAGATTGCATAGGAAGTCCTAAAAAGTTATTAGAATAAATTAAATTAACGAAACACCATTAATGACACAGAAAGAAAAATTGCCTATAACCACTTCAAGCAAGGTACACAGACCGTGTGACACTACACGGTTCATGTACAGTGTCCGTGAGACCACACTTAGACAAAACTTTCAGTGGACAAAGGATAACCCATACATAGATAACATTTCATTAAAGTCACCCATATGGGGGCCCTCACGGGCCGTGTGAGAGCCCGTGAGACTACACTTGGAAAACGTTTACGAAAAGATATGAAATGGCGATTTACACTTGGAAAATTTTTACTTCGGATGTTCACGGAGGGCCTCACTGCCCGTACTATGACACATGGTCCGTGTGACTTGAGCGTGGCACGATACTTAGCCTGGCTTTACCACGCCACCTAGAAGGCCATAAGGCCAGCCACACGGCCTACCACACGGCCCGTGTCACTGGCCTTGCCCCACTACTTAGCCCCAAAAAGCTCCAAGACATAAAATCAAGGCCAAATGTTGTACCATTGAGGGTCACACAGTCAGTTCCAACAATAAGGCTCATATAGCCCTCCCTAGGACGACACTTGGTCCAAATTTTGTCCAACACGAAATTTTCAAGTTCTGATGATGTCATAAAATATCCGGGTCATTACATCATCTCCCCCTTGGGAACATTTGTCCTCAAATGTGCAGGAACAAGGCTTGAAAGGAGAGACTTCATACATGAGACATCCAAATGCAAGATACAACGCATAGTTCATTATTTGAAGATCATAAAGTCATTAAAACTCATGCTAGAACATAGTAAAATCATTCAAAACGTCATTTAAATCATTTTAATGCACATGTAAGTATGACAAGTCATGAGACTCAAGGATCGAAAGATTAGTACCACTTGGATAAGGAAGAGCCTAGTACCTTAGGCTTGAGTAGATTGGAAAAGGTGAGGATATCATTTCATCATGTCCAACTTTGCCTACAATGTACCACTTTGCACATGTTAATTCCTTCAACATAGACACATGGAAGACTGGGTGAATAGAGCTCAAATCTGGATGCAACTCCAACCTATAAGACTAAAACACCCCACAAATATTCTTTGGAGTGCCTATAATTATAATTTCCATATATCTCAAAATCCACGCGTGAGATCAAAAATTCGACTTCATATTCTTGATCAAAGGGAAAAATTGAGTAGGAGATTGGTATAATCCGAATTTTAGAGGACCCATAGAGAAATAAATTGCACTAATTTTTGATTTCTCGAGAGCATCCGCGCCATGGTTGCCACGCGCTAGGGGCGCGGAGCAGTACAAATTCTATCTTTCCGTTGGTTTTGCTTCCCAGACTAGTACAACATTTTCGCTAATTACTTTCTGTGTTGGCCAAGGGCATTGGGGTCATAATCTCATGCAAACTTATGGGAAAAAACACACATACTTAGCCATTTTTCAACTCTATATCACACAAAATCCTCACAAAAACATCTCTAAGACTTAACCAAATGTTTCATTCAAATTTAAAGGTTTCAAGCTTAACTTTGGAACTCAAGGATTCACTTTAAGCTCTTCTCCAGAAAATCCAAGTTTGAGGTATGTTGGTTTCTTCCATTGGGTCCTTTCACCCATGGAGCCCAATCTTCCTTTTTATGAAAATTATGTTTTCAAGTTGTATCATCTGTGGTGTCTCTTATTGTAGGATTAGGAATATAAATTATGTTGGGGTTTTTTGAACTGTTGATTGATTATACGTGACTATCTATTTCAAGCTAATGCCATGAATGTTTTTTGTCTATTGAGACTATGCATGTTTTGAGCTATAAATCTATGATCTATTATGAGATTTGATGATGGATTTCAAGGTGCCCTACATGAGGGTTTTACTATATGATGGTGGCTTGATTTGTATTGAGTTTCCTCATATTATTTTACTCTTGAATTGCATGATTTTAAACAAGCATTATGAACCCACCAAGTGTTCTATAAAATGTCATGACAAGAATTCTCAAGTTATTGATGATCTATTACATGGTTTATAAGTCAAGTGACTCTATGATGATTAAGGTCTTTCAAGTATGTGTTGAATTCATGAAAAGTACCTATGATGTTGCAAGTATCAAGGTAAGCCATATTTCAAGATTTTGGCTCGTGTGAGCCGTTCATGTTAAAGCAAGGGATCATTATAATTGTTACGTATTCTCACATTCAAGTTAGACTCACTACTAGAGGTCAAACTCTATGAGCTACTCAAGTCATGTTATCGTGTTTCTTACAAGTTATACATGTTATGATTATTTCAAGTATTCCATGGAATTAGACTTAGCATCGATTGAGGCTTAAGATGGGGGATCGACTCAAGGGGTCCT